>VMDR010007765.1:0-39163 GCA_007922815.1 Macrotus californicus
ATATTGATATGCAGAATTTTGTCAAAAATCAATATTAAATTATGAAAATGCCTTCATATTACAACATTTATTCCATATTTTTATTCTAGGCATGAATGGTGACAACACAGATTCCCAGAAGCTGAACAAGATTATATCCGAAATACAGGCTTTACAAGAGGTGGTGGCTCGGTTCAGGCAACTCCGGTTAGATGCTACTGAATTTGCCTGTCTAAAATGCATCGTCACTTTCAAAGCTGGTAAGCAAGCACAACCCCCTGTCTCTTCTCCTTCCCCAGCTTCACCACCTCACCAATTCAGCCACCTCAAAGTCCAGACTTACCTTTGCCAAAAGAAGTAATAGTTTTCAAGGGTGCAGAGACTCTTAGTCTGGTCCCATTTTAACAGCTGTGGGGATTTGTGTGTTCTCTGGCTGGCTATCCACTTCCAGAGGGGCAGTTTCTCCATCTGAATTTCCTGTGCTGCCTCTCACGGTTTGCTGGTCTTCATTTCTAGTTCCTACACACAGTGGCTCTGAATTGAGAAGTTTCCGGAATGCTGCTGCCATTGCAGCTCTTCAAGACGAGGCTCAGCTAACTCTCAACAGCTACATCCATACCAGGTAACGCTTGTTTGCCTTGAACATGTCCTTAAGAAATTCGCTTCCATTGTGAATGTGTGAGCAGAGGGTAATAAGCCAATTCAAACATTGTGACTAATTGTTCTGTTGCCAGCCAGTTAATTTACTTAGAATTTATGTCCTTACCTTTCTCTTACAAGGTGGGTGAGAGGAGCAAGTTGAATTAGATCATCAATTAGATGGCCAGATGCCTATGGCTGACCTGGTTGAAGAAGCTGACTCCTCAAAATAGCCGAACACATTTGTGTGGGTGGATCCAGATGTAGGAAAAGTAAAAAATGAAGACTAAGTGTTATACTGATATAGTAGAGAGTAGTCAAGTCATTCTTCAAAAAAGACAAGTGTCTTTCTTTGGCTGCCAACCTCAAATAGAAGGACCAGAGAACTTTCTAGAGAGGCCATTTTTACCCCTATCATAACAGCTGATTTGTATCTGTTGAGTTACTCAGAGTCTCAGCACCCACTAGGTGTGCCTGGCCAAGCAGGGCCCATTGGCAGAAGCTGTACTTGTCTATTTTTAGAAACTCTCAGCCACTGGGGCTTTAGCAATCCTGCTGGCCCACCAATGGGCAAGTCCACCAGGAAGTACAGACTTTCTGTTTCCATTTTCAGAGGAAAAAAGCAAGGCTTTAAAGAGGAACATTGCTAGGTCTGTGGTGGATCTGAAGTTAGAATAGAGTTACTATTCTTGTTTACTCTCTAGGTTGGTCTTAAAGGGAAACCCACAGAAGCCTGTCTCTATTATCTCAATATCACCACAGATATTGTACCAGCATAACTAAATGAGATGATTAGAGGCTGTTGATGTACCCCTTACATAAGGGATTAGAGAAAACCTGAGTCAACTGTATCCATTTGGAGTAACACCCATTTGTCTAAGATCTCCTTATTTTTATTACAAATCCTCTTTTGAATACTATTGAATAAAACCATTCCCTGTCCATGGAATATCATTGAAACTGTGTTGTGTGATAGTGCAATGTGTATATGTGTCATGGTTTTCAAATTTAAAATCCATGTTAAATTTCAGTATGTATATAATAGGCCCTGAATAATGGTTCAAAATTATAAAATGGACCAGTACCTAATTTCCCCACTAAAAACTAATCTGTAGAACTGACCTTTGCTATTGAGAGCCATTAAGGTGGAAAGAACATCAAACCGAGAAGAAAATGACATCCTGTTATGGATTCAGTCCAGCCTTCGCTGAGCACTAGATCTGTGCTGGTGAGCGTGTGGGACACTGGGCAAGACACTGCCCCTTATTGTTACATGAAGTAGGTAGAAGTGTCACTCCGATTCAGACCAGAGAAGAGGGAAAAGCCAAGCAGGGAGTAGGAGAGATGAATTCTAATTGGGGGAGGAAGGGTTAGGGAGAATCTGGAAAGGCTGACTGATGAAGGAGACCACACATGAGCTGGTCCCTTGAATGGCAGGGAGAAGGGTGCTTGTTAGAGTCCGGAGAGGGGCTGGTGGAGGTGACATGGGAGGTGCCAGAGAGGCGATTGGGGAGAATCTGAGAGAGCCTGAGAAAATTAAACCATAAATTAACAAAAGTCTATTTTAGAGAAACGGCAATTACAGTGCTTTTCCCCCACCCTCAAAACAAGGAAATTATTCATGTAAGGACCTCAACTGCTTTATTCTTGTTTCATGATACCTTCTATAGCTCTAATTTTTTAAAAAAATATTTTATTTATTTTTAGAGAGAGGGGAAGGCAGGGAGAAACAGAGGGAGAGAAACATCGATCAATTGCCTCTCACATGCCCCCATTTGGGGACCTGGCCCGCAACCCAGACATGTGCCCTGACTGGGAATTGAACCAGTGACCTTTTGATTCACAGGCTGCTGCTCAATCTACCGAGCCATAGCAGCCAAGGCTATAATTTAATATTAAGATATAGACTCATGCATGTGACAAAACTGACTATTCCTTATTTCTTAGGTCCTTCAAATCAATGAACAGTCTCCTCTCGCACTTTCCTGTCTAGAAAAATGAAATCTGAAATTGAAATGAAAAGTTAACATAGCAAACTGAACTATTTGTCCATTAGTTGTTGAGATTATAAACTGAGCTCATTGTTACAGCTCCGTAAGCTATTTCTCCAAATATCTATGATATAAGGAGAAAGCTAGGAATTGGCGTTCCACACAAACCATGTGTTATAATTAAAGATTGAATACCTGGATCTGCGACAGACTCAAAACACACCCAAGAGAAAACTTCCAGTTATTTTTGCCAATGGATGAAACCAGGGACATAGCTATTTTTTTTTTTCTTCTGGAGATGTTTCCTGCATGGTTTGTCTCCTCAGTCATTGTCCACAGGACTCAGAGAAGCTGTAGGAATATGCAGGCACAGACTCGAGGCCCGGCCTTCTCTCCAACGTTGTGGAAAGGGACTGTACATCACAGGGCAGGGCCCTACGCTCCCCTACGCCACCTGGACAGAACCAGGGGAGAGTGACCTCCCGGGGTATCCACGTTGGTGGGACATAGCTATTTTTAAAAAAAGTAATTTTGAGCAGTCAGAGACACACACTCTCTGGGTGTCTCTGTCTCTCTTTCTTACACACATACACATTGTTATTATTTCTTGGCGGTACAGTACTTCACATATAAGGGACAATTCTTGTTGAATGACTAACCAGTCCCCCCTTAATTAGAGAATAAAAGAAGTGGTTCAGAAGGTGAGTAGATTACTTGTTTATAGAAAATCAAGAGTTAATTGTCGATGGATTCTCCAAAATCCATCCTTTTTGGAAGTAATCACTTCCCACAGTTGTTTTTCACCTGGGAACCTCCTAGCACGTTAGGTGGATGCTGCAGACACTGAGAGGCTGGTCTGGGCTGCTGTTGTGCCCCACCCACTGCAGGGCTCTCTTTCTTCTGCCTGGTCCAGGGAAGGGAAACAGAGCTATTAAAGAGAGTAAGTGTCCAAGGCGAAAGGGAGATGTGGGTCTTGGGATTTCTTTCAAAGAAATGTAGGAGATATTTCTAGTAAGGAGAGTAAGTGGTGGGATTTAGGCTTTAAAAAATGTAGATAAGCTTCACCATTTCCATATTACATTATTAAGTATGGTGTGGTGATCCCCATCTATGGGTGTTCTTGAGGCTGGCAATGAAAGAGCCGAGTGAAATTCCCAGAGGCCCCGAATGAACCATCAGCCTCGTATCAAGTTAAGAGAGAGACCTTCCTGTTCTCAAAGCCAGGAAACAAGTGGGAAAGTTGCTTCCCTGGATTCTATTTTGTGCCAGGTTGAGTTACTGGGCAGTTAAACTCAGTGTTCAGCTAGCTAAATTCTATGAAGGGATTTCCATATCCG
The DNA here is from genome assembly GCA_007922815.1 of Macrotus californicus. Lineage (NCBI taxonomy): Eukaryota > Metazoa > Chordata > Mammalia > Chiroptera > Phyllostomidae > Macrotus > Macrotus californicus. Next base: position 3,947 of record VMDR010007765.1, read on the forward strand.
TCAGTTTCTAACACCTTGTGGCTATTGGTTGAGCCTTGCTCAGTCACAGATATGTGACTCCAGACCTCAGTATCTTAGGTGGTTTGTTTCAGTGGAGGGAGCCCCCTGATCCCCGTGGAGAGTATGGATACCCGATTCCAAGCTATTGATGAAGAAGGATAGGGGCTGCAATGGTGGCTCATAGGCATCTGAAGGCAGTAGAAAATTGAACTTGCACATCTGAGCACAGATGTATGTTGGACATTAAGAGAGGAAATTGTTAAGCAATTTCTCACATCTTTAATTACATGTCAATTTCATTGACATGAAAGTTGGGTGGCACTGCCACCCAACAGAACTTAGTCTTTAATTTGCAGTGTAATAAGGATAGAATTATTCCTGAAAGTGACTAAGTATAATGCCTGAATAATAATTTGGAGAATTTCCTAGAAAAGGAATCCATTTCATTTGAGGGAAATTGCCTTGCAAAGAAGGAGCCTTGAAAATCAGAAGACGTGGATACTACCACTAGCTACTACACCAGGAACCTTGTGTTTTATTATTTAGCCTAAACTTAGCACTGAGTTTCTTAATTTTTTTTTCTCCAAACAAAATGCAACCCTTTTGCTAACATTGAGACAGTCATCATGCCATTTGGACATCATTTATGTTCTCTAGGCTGAGATTATCTATGCGTGAAACAAGGACAGCAGTGCCTGTCTGGGACTCTGCTGCATGGACAGTGTGTTACTAAAGAGGCCCCACCGGGACATTGTGCTGGAGATGGTGTGTGTTCAAGTATGAGATGTCAATTCCCAGTAGTAATGGATCTGACCTTGCTTTCATGGCTTCTCCTATTCCAGATATCCCACTCAACCCTGTCGCTTTGGAAAACTTCTGTTGCTTTTGCCAGCTTTACGTTCTATTAGCCCATCAACCATAGAAGAAGTGTTTTTCAAAAAGACCATCGGCAACGTGCCAATTACAAGACTGCTTTCAGATATGTACAAATCCAGTGATATCTAAGCCCTTCAAGTCCCTACTGTTCTGTATGGGACAGTCCCCACGGAGAACAAACCTCAACTAACAAACCCTTCAGGAAGCATACATCTGGGGATGTGGAGCCTTCAGGAGAAAAAGTCCATTGACACAAAACAGTTCCAGGAGCTTTGACCTGCTGCCTCACCCAGGGTAGGGCAGCCCCAAAGGCAAGGGGGTGTAACAAGACCGCCTGAGCAGATAACTCGCTGCTGCCGTGCCCTGGGAGGGGGCCCAACGGAGGGTTGCCGTGGGCCATGCCACTCTGCCTCTCACCTGGAAGATCCCTCTGAACTATCAAACACTGAAACACAAGTAGAACTTTCTTTTCCTTTTTAGACATAAAGTTGGGTAAGCAAATATAGCTCTGTGCCATATAACACCATGCAGCAGCCTTGAGAACTATCTTACGGTGGAGGTTTTATTTTAAAAACAATGGTTAGGTTAAAAATCAAAAGTTTTATCAAAAGTTTCCCTTCTACTGTAATACATCAATCATTAAGTGACCTTCAGAACTGAGTTAACAAAGGAAAGGTAGCTTATGCCCTGAGATTTGCTCTTTTGCTTTTTCCTTTCTCTCTCTTTCGTTCTTCTTTTAATACCGTAGACCAGGCAACCTTGTCAAAGGAATCGGTGGACGAGAGTGAAATTCTCACCAGGACCTCAGGCTGGATGACATCTCAAAAATAGAAGAGCTTTACTAAAAGAACAGAAGGCAAGGGAGGAAGAATAAAAACAGCAAAACCAAATAAAGTGGAGGTGAACGATTGAGTGAGGCAGATTGCTGTCCCATTAAAATAGTGCTGAAACCAAAGGCAACGAGGGTCCAAGCTGATGTTTCAGCGAGTCATACCACCCAGGAAACGGACACAGACGTGATGCCGAAGGAACTTCAAGGAGACGAGCACTACGTGGTTGCTCAGTTGATCTACTGCTAACAGCCTGAGACTCTTAAATGCCTTTCAGAAAACTGGTTTCTAGTAAAGCCTTGATTGTGTGCATTGCACACCCACCCACCCCCATTCTACATTACACGCTGCTCCTTTGGTATGAATCTATACTTATGGAAATGTAGAAACAAACATCTTAAAATAGCTGCTGTACTTTTCACATTTTGATCTAGTAGGTTCTAGCACTGAGGAAAAATATTCAGCACTTGAACTATCATAGGTTGAGTAAAACTTTTCTTGTACAAAGTGAATTAACTGATTTGTGAAGTTAAAAGGTTGTACTCATTGTATTTACAAAGAATAAAAATATATTGAATCTAAAGGAACTGAACTCTGTCTGATTTCTTAGCCTCCTTCCCTGGCTGGGCCTCACCTACCATTTACAAGGTGGTGGTGGCAGCTAGTATCAAAGCTGAAGCTCAGAGCTCTCCAGCCTGAAGAACGGAACTACAAAGGCAATTTCCTTTTTACAGTGAATCCCATTTGTAAAATGATGAATAAAGAAATAAAACATAAGATCCCATTCTCTGCAGCTCTCAAATGTAATTGCATCTGTTAGAAAAATTGCTGTGTGAGGAAGAAAGGGGACGATTAACAGAGTCTTCATTCAGTTACTCCTCTGTTTCTAACTCTCTTGCCAACTATTCAATCCTGACCAGGAACTTAAAATCATTTAATGATCAAAAAAGATAAAATGTGAAGAACTTTATTGGGGAGTAAGATGGGGAAGGAGCAGGAGCAAGTGCATTCAGATGTTCCCAGGAAGCCTCAGGGCACTTGGTCCACAACCAGAGGTCAGTAATGGAAATCAGAGGTACCCAAGGCCATGGGCATTGTGGATTCCTCTTGGGGAGCAGCTCCAGCGAGTCTGGAGCAGAGGAGCTACAACTGTTGGCAAACTGACCTTGCAGATTGCATGTGTGGCAATCAGCCATGTACTTGTCTACTGATTCCACAGAGGAGTTAGTCTTCAAGAACAGCAAGGCACTCAAAGGTGTGTGCATACATGTTCCTGCAACATTATTCATATTTAACAACTACAATGTCCACCGACAGAGAATAGATGCACAGTGGTGAATATAAATAGCGTCACTGTAGAGTGAGCAGACTGGAGCCAACATGTCAACAGGAGTGAATCTGAAATACAGCACTGGAGAGGGAGGTGAGAAGTGAATCACCTAGGACAGGCGCAGCTTGGCATTTCTATAAATAGATCATGTTTATAATATATAAATGTATAGGAAATGTTTAAAACAAACAGGAGTATGATAACAGTTTGCAAGAGAGTGGTTGCCTCTAGGAAAGGATGGGATTGGGGAAGGGTACCAAGAGGAACCTCAAATGTTTCTGAAAGGGAATCTTTCAAAAGACAAAGAATCAGAAACAAATATGAGATCAAAGACAAGATTTGGTAAAGATGAGTAATGGGTCCAAGACTGTTCACCCATACATTAGTCAAGTTTTGCTTCAATAATGCTGAACCATAACCCCAAAGCTTACAAGAACAAACCTGTACTACTTGCTCATGGGACTGCCAGTCTCTGGAATCTCAGCTGGGCCTGGCTCTCGGTTGCAGTTTGTGTTCAAGTGTGCTCTAGTGTTTCGTCATTCTGGGCTGACAACTTCCCTAAAGCAACGTCTTTGCCTGGAAGAGGGCAGAAGTGCAAGAGGCTGAGCCAAACTATGGACGTGCATTTAAAGCTCCTGCCCCCGTCACACTGTTCACTTTCCACTGGCCAAACCCAACTTCAAGTGGGCAGGGAAGTGGACTCCTCTCATGGAGGAGGGAAGGGGGGACAGCACCCACCTATAATAAGATCTATCAATCATAATCTACTGTAATCTATTTTAAATATTCTCAGAAAAATTAAAAGGAAGTAAGTTGCCTATGACATGCCACAAATACTGATTCCCACTGGAATTGCCTTTGCTTTGAGCATCTCTATCATTACAAATAAGAATCAAACTTGGCTTGTCATGTTTGAAAAACCCAGAATTAAAAACCCAGCTACCTCTTCTGGGATTTGGGGGGTTTCTGTCAGAGGCAGTGTGGGTATTTTTTTAATCCTCATTCAAGGATCTGTTTATTGATTTGAGAGAGAGAGAGAGAAACACCAATTGGTTGCCTCCCATATGTGCCCCAACTGGGGATCGAACCTACAATCTAGATATGTGTCTCGACCAGGGATGGAACCCACAACCTTTTGGTGTTTGGGATGATGCTCCAATCAACTGAACCGCCCAGCCAGGGCCAGCCTAGGTATTTTAAGAACCTCACTGCTTACCTGGATGTTAAGGCTGGTGCCACAGTGGTATTTGAATATATAAATTCAAGATATACAATTCGAATACATACAATTTAAATATACAAACAAGAGAAGGTGAACCCAACCAAATGATTACTGTGGTCCAAAACCAGTCTTCATTGCTTCTCCTTTGACAAATGGTTTTCCCAAGTCTGGAAGTGTCACTTTTCAGAAGTATCATTTACATACTTAGGTATGAAGTCTTACATTTGGGTTTGAGTTGCTTTTTAGTTATTCTTGGATGCTAGGGAAGAGAAAGAACAGAGGATGGGTTCAGAAACTGAACTGAGACTCCTAGATCATTTCATTTAGGGTTCAAAGTTTTTAATCCAATTCAGGAATTCATGAACTGAACCCAATTGGCCAGAGGCTTCCACTGTTGTTACTGTACTTAGTCATTTCTATAAAAATGGGAGTTATTTTTCTGTAAGTTATTTTTGTGCATGTGTGTCTCTCCTGCTGGTGTCTATGGCCCCAACTCATTCTTTTTAACATCTGCATAGTATTTTGTCTTATGGGTGTCCTACAGTTCGCTCCACAAATTCCTCATTGCTAGATCTCGGTTGCCTGCAGTGTTTCACTAATATTTTAAACTGTAAAGAACCACCCTTCTGTGTACACTTCTGTGGACTTGTGAGGGTATCTCTGTAGGCTGAGTTCTTAGAAGTGGCATTTCTGGGTCCAAGATTATATGCATTTCTAATTGTGATACATACACATAGCCAAATGGCTCTCCAAAAAGGGTTGTATCAATGTGCACTCCTGCCAAGAGGGCATGAGAGGAACCATTTCAGTGCTCAGAATTTAGAAGTGCTTAATCAGACACAGGCTTGATGAACACTTCAGAAGCTGTTAGAAAAATACAGAGGATGCATATGTTTCTATGATGAATATGCCTCTGCTGCAATGCTTACGGAACTGGGTAAGTAGGTCTCACCCTGTACCCATGGTTAGAGCTTGGGTCCTCAAATTTTGTGGTCCAGGCCACTTCTGTGAACTTTTGGGAGCGCCCATGTCAGAGTGAAGGTTGAAAGCGATAAATGAAAATGTCGAAGCAGCTGGCAGCCCCTCCTGCTGCTAAGATGCTGCTCTAAGAATCTCAAGCCATTCCCTTCACAGTAACATTTTTATAATCGCTTACAGAAATTGAGGGACAATAACTTTAACTGAATAACTCTAATATCTTTACCGCAAATGACAAATTTCTTTTTCATGTAGTCTGTATTTTAAATCATGCGTTTGGGTTTTTGAAGCTCATTTTGGAACATTAAGTGGCTTTTTTTCTCCGAATATTGCTGATGTGCACATACACTGTGAAGGAGGGTCATCAGGACTTCCAGCTGCCCACTGAGCTCATCAGCAATGTGCAGAGGGAAGTCTCTCCAGTGAGGAAACTAAGATGTTGCCACATAGGCTGGGCATCTTTCTGACATGCTAGAATATTGCAATGCTCTGCTGGGAAATGGTGAGTAGGGTCAAAGTATTTAGGAGGCCAAAGTCATAGGTTTGACCTTCTGGGGGAGATAGGTGGTCTTATTGTGGTCCTTGTGTCTCTAATAAATGTCAATCATTACGTCTCAGGACACTGAGCAAGGGAAGAGGGGGTCCTGGGGTCCTCTACCATGAAAGCTGGAGAGCTGCTCCCAGCTCCTGTCCCCCCGAGTGTCATCCAGGGCACCTTCTTTGCTCTGGCCGAGTGATGAACCCAGTGGAAGGAGCATGGGCCAGGGTGAAGAGGCAGGGTTCTAGTTATGATCACTGTGATAAGTCAGTTCATATCTCTGTACCTCACTGTTTCCATCCGTGCGAAGGAGCACTTGGCTCAGTGATGCCTAATTTTCCTCTTTCTCTTCTCATCATCGTCATCTTTAAGTGGAGCCAGGAGACCATGAGAACAAAATCTCCCTGGTGGCAAGAATGAATCAGATTAAGTGCATTTTCACATGTGCTCAGCTTTGACTTCTTGCCCCCTAAATCCTTTCATCTGGATAAGTTGTTCTCGGCCTTGACTGTACATAGAATCACCTGGGGAGCTTTCAAAACTCTCAGCGCCTAAGTTGCAACCCAGGCCAATTACACAGTGGCCCGGGTGGGGCTTAGGCATCGGCATTTGAAAGCTCCACCATGGCCCCAGTATGCAGCTGAGGGTGAGAAGCACGGACAGCGGCCTTTGGCTGGAAGCCCTGGGATGGGAGTCCGTGTTAGGATCGTCTGTGCCCCTCATCCCTCTTGCATGGCCACTGTCCCCGCACTTACTGGTGACCTTTAAAAAAGTTAATTCTCTCCCTTCTTTCCCTGCTCTGGCCTGTCATTGAACTCACCCAGCTGATTGTGGCGCTTATGATTGAGAAGCTCTTCTGACCGTCTTTCCCCAGAAATTAACGTGATCATTAAGGCTTATAATTTCACTCACCAGTGCGATCAATCAAGGGGGCTGCGAAACAGAGTTAAGAGTCCTTTTGTAATTGGCAGCAGCCTGTGATTCGGAGCAGCCTGTGGGGAGGCGGGAGGAGGGGAGGGCCTGGTGTGCAGGAAGGGGCTGTGCCCCTCGAACTGACTCCCCAAGCTCTTTATGGCCTGCTCCCCACAGGGACCAGCAATCTCCTAGCCTGTCTGCCTTGAATGTCAAAAGGAGGAAGCCAGTTCTTGCCAACAGTGCTACTCCTTCCCCAGCCCAAGCTCTCTGCAATGGAAAGCAAGGTCTCTCCAGAACCCACACAAGGGGAAGATCTCTAGACTGGTAGGGAGGCCCAGTGGGTACTGATTATCTGTATTTCAGAAGTGGGGTTGAGGCTGTCAGACCCAAGGGAGCAACACATTTCTCCCCAACCCCTTGAGAGTTACCTTGGAACCCTGTAAACAGCAGCTGAGCCTGGAGAAATGCACACTCAGCACGCCCCTCTCAGCCCAGGTTAACTCCAGGTGTCCTGCTGCCTGCAGGGAGCCTGTGATGGGAGCGGCCCTGGGGCTGCAGCTGAGTTTTCCCTCCTGAGAGGGCTGGCCTGGCTGACTCAGTTTCTAACGCACACAGCACCCAGTGGGATATCTTATACGTACATGGTAGGCCGCATATGGGCCAGAGGTAAGGGGCAGTTACTTTATTTCAAATACATTATAAAAACATTAAAATAGACTTCCCTTTTCTAGCTATAGGAAATTCTGGAGGAGAATCATCTATAATCCCACCACCCTAATACAACTATTTTCATTTTTGCCTATTTTTCCTAGTTTAAACAGTAATATAATAACATGACAAGTCAGACTATTATTTTGAGTTTTTCAAATCCTTTATTCTTCTCTTTTCAAAGGAGGAACTTAGAGAACCCAGTTCACAGAGATTGTAGTGTAGAGAAATTCTGCTTGGCCCATGACAGCGATTCCAGGAGGTGAGCTTAGAGGTAAAGAGGGGAAGTAAAAAAACAAAAACAAACCAAAAAGCTCCTACGTTTCTTATTCTCAGATATGATGGGGGAAAGGAAAACAGCGTAAGAGTGAAGCAGAGCGAACCAGAATGAGGTTTATGCCCTAGTTTCCAGACCTTTGACCAGGTCTGGGGGCCTGGAGAGGTGAAGGTAATTTTGAGGGAAGAGTGGTTTGGATTCCCGTAACCCACAACACTCAGGTGCTGCTTCCACAATACTCCTGGGTGTCCACATCAACCTGTTTACAACGTGTGGAAGGAGAAGCGAGGGGCTAAGAGTTTCTTTCTGTTCCCCTGTAAAGTGGAAGCTGACCCAAGAGCTATGGGCAAGGCAAGATGACAGACGAGTCGGCAGGGGGTAGTAGGGCTGGCCCCCTGGGGCTGTGACTGGAGAACTTGGAAGAGATTCAGGAATCAGCAGCCAGCAAGAGCTGAAGTAGAGCCCCGTCAGCAGGGGCCACCAGGGGTAGTGGCCAAACCTGGAGACCAGAACCTATAGCTGCTGTGAAGTGCAGCACAAATGCCTGCTGGTGAGCAGCAGGGATGTCTTTCTGGAGTCCAGCAGGGTGGGGGCACTGTGCCTGAAGACCCCCCCCCCACCTCTTCCAGCAACCAGGAGCACATTGCTGTGCACTAGCTCCCATGACATGGACACCTTCTTCGGGAAAAAGCAGGGAAAGGGGCCACTCTCTGGAACACTACAAACTACCTGAAGGGTTATTTGTCAATCCCAGAAGAAGAAAGAAAAGTTGATTTTTATCTTTAAGCAGCAGGTGTGAGTTTGTGAAAAAGACCAGGTGAATAGTAGAAAAAAGAAAGAAAACAAATATCTATGCAGTTTGTGAGAGGTTCATTTGGGCCCCCTGACATAGCTCAAAACAGCTGGACCAGCCCTTGGAACTGGGGAATGAGGGGTTAAGTAGAGAGATCTCAACTCTGGTCCAGCTGTGGTATTCCAGGGCCACAATCCAGAGTCAGAACTTTGAATGGAGGAAGGGAAAGAGATGCCATAACCCCATGGGTTATTCATCATCCATTCATTCCTTTATCCAGTCAAGGTCATTTAAAAAAAAATATTTTGATTATGCTATTACGGTTGTCCTAATTTGCCCCCTCTGTCCCCCTTCTCCTGGTATCCCCCTTCAGCATTCCCTCCCCTTAGTTCATGTCCATGGGTTGTACAAAAAAGTTCTTTGGCTTCTCCATTTCCTATAATATTCTTAACATCTCCCTGCTTATTTTGTACCTACAATTATGCTTCTTAATCCCTGCATCTTCTCCTTCATTTTTCCCCCTCCCCTTCCCAGATGATAACCCTCCAAATGATCCACACATCTGTGATTCTGTTCCTATTCTGGTTGTTTGCTTAGTTTGTTTTTTTTAGGTTCAGTTGTCGATAGTTGTGAATTTGTTGTCATTTTACTGTTCCTAGTTTTGATTTTTTTCTTTTACTTAAATAAGTCCCTTTAACATTTCATATTATAATGACTTGGTGATGAGTTCCTTTAGCTTTACCTTGTCTGGGAAGCACTTTATCTACCCTTCCATTCTAAATGATACCTTTGCTGGATAGAGTAATGTAGGTTGTAGGTCCTTGCTTTTCATCACTCTGAATACTTCTTGCCAGCCCCTTCTTGCCTGAAAAGTTTCTTTTGAGAAATCAACTGATAGTCTTATGGGAACCCCTTTGTATAACTCTGTTTTTCTCTTACTGCTTTTAAGATTCTCTCTTATTTTTAACCTTTGGCATTTTAATTATGATGTGTCTTGGTGTGGTCCTCTTTGGGTCCAATTTGTTTGGGACTCTCTGTGCTTCCTGTACTTGTATGTCTATTTCCTTCATCAAATAAGGAAAATTTTATTTCACTCTTTTTTCAAATATATTTCAAGTTTCTTGTTCTTTCTCTTCTCCTTCTGGCATCCCTATGATTCAGATGTTGGTATGTTTGGAGCTGTCCCGGAGGGTCCTTATACTATCCTCATTTTTTTAAAATTCTTTTTTCTTCTTGCTGTTCTGGTTGAGTACTTACTTCTTATGTTCCAAATTGTTGATTTAACCCTGGCTTCCTCCCCTCCACTGATGTTTCCCTGTAGATTTTTATTTCACTTAGTGTAACTTTCATTTTTTTCTTTGTGTTGCTGCCATACATGATGAGTTCTTTAAAACCCCTGCTCACCAGTGTTTTGAACTCTGCATCTGATAGGTTGGTTATCTCTGTTTTGTTTAATTCTTTTCCTAGAGTTTTGTTCTTTCATTTGGGCCATATTTCTTTGCCTCCTCAATTCGGCAGCTTTCCTGTGGTGTTTCTGTGTATTAGGTAGGGCTGCTTTGACTCCTTGTCTTAGTATTGTGGCCTATTGTAGAAAAAGCACCTGTCATTTGTGTGGGGTGGAGCCTTAGGTAATCACCAGGGCAAGGCAACCTGCTTCACTGCATTGTGACTCTGTGTGGGGGGAGGGCCTGGAGAGGGGACAATGCCTCTGCCTGGCTTCTGGAGGTTTGCCAGGCACTTGCCCCATTTCCAGTCACACTTCACCCACTTCCTGTATGCAACTGGCACCCTTCCAGCTGTTGCTCTGGTGGTGAATCACACAGTGGGAGGATTTGCCTATGTTCTAAAACTGTGCAGGCCCTTTAAAAGGAATCTCCTGAAAATCCAGCAGTTTCTTCTGCCACCCCAACTCCGTCTGGTTTTTACAGCCAGAAGTTACAGGGATTTATCTTCCTGGCACTGGAACCCTGAGCTGTGCAGTCTGGCCTGGGGCTGGGATCACTCACTCCCCAGGTATCCCTCCCAATTTTTACCCACCACACATGAAAGTGGGACTGTCTGTTCTGCTGCTGACACCATCCCGGCTCTCCATGACTTACCACGTCTCTGTGCCTCTCTGGGCAACTCCACCCCTCCTACCTGCCTGGATGAAAGTGGCTTTTTTAAATCCTTGGTTGTCGGACTTCCACACAGCTCACTTTTCTGATGGTTCTGGGTATTAACTTGTTTTGAGATCTGATTGTAATTTTTTCTATGGTTGCACGAGGAGGTGAAGTGTGTGCGCGTACACCTCCATCTTGACCAGAGGTCCCGTCAGAGTCCTTGCAAGACCACTGCACATCAGGCCCTGAGCTCCATGGCGAGGACAGAAATGAATAGTAAAGTCCTCAGGAGATCATTCATGGTCTAGCAAGGGAGACAGAGGCACAAAGAATTACCACACAGTGGGATGCCCATCATGCATGGAGACACAAACACTGCCTAGGGAACACCAGAGAGGAACACTCAATCTTACCTCTTTCTGAAACAAGCAGGAAGCTTTCACTGAGCTGGCAAAAGTTAGACTGACTCTTAAATGATGAGCAGGGGCGAACCAGGGGTGAACAGGTTTAGCTGGCACAGCATGGGTAAATGCCTGGTGGAGTGGCATTTCTAGGTCAAGGCTTCAGAGGCTGGAGGGTATCTTGTTAGGGGCTGAAGACTGGGGCAGGGGGTGGCAGATGGCGTTTGAAACTAGACTGGAATCAGGTTGTATACATCCTTCTTTGTGCGCCACTTTCCACCGAGTGTTACTTTCAGACACACCTACAGTTCCCTTGACTGCAACACCCAGTGGTGTGCGCTGTGCTTCCAAAGCCGTCAACAAGTATTTGTTGAATAAAGAGGTAAATGTGTTCATCTAGAGTACGTGGGGTCTGAGAAGAGAAATTCTATAAACCCATTTGACAAACGCCAAGACCAAATCAATGAAGTTTAGGGATTTCCTCTGGTGCAGTTAGTAAAATTCTGTGGTCACCTTGAATCCCTTTAGGAATTATTGACTTCTGTGTTTCCCACCAAATTGTTCAGCCTAATCCAGTATCTGATATTGCCCATAGATCCTCTTTTCCCCTGCATTGTCCCAAAGCACTGTACCATATCATTAAAAAAATTCATCCCATCTGCAAGGGAAACTCAGCTGCTGCTGAAGAAAGAAAATGATAGCAACCCATTCATTGTATACACTGCCACCATTACCGTTTAGAAACATAAGCAGTCACCACTGGAGGAGATAAAGCCAGCAGGTTATATGGCCCGAAGAGCTGGCTAAGGCCTGGAAATAGTCTCTCTTCCAGAGGGCAAGCCAGCAGCAGAATTAGAATGCCAATTTCACCGCTGAGCTGAAAGAATACACCTACCAGTGAGGCATCTTCCCCAGAGTCAAAGGTGCCACAGCGAATTTTTACAAAAGGCCGTTACAGTAAGTTGGCACACAACTCTTGTGAAAGATAATTCAGAGACTTGTATCACAAGCCAAAGATATTCATTCATGTCTTCAGATTCACTTCTAGAACTTGGGCTTAAAAGAACCTAAAACTTAGCAAGAGCTTTATGCATAAGGAATGCTCACCATAGTGTTATTTATATTCTTAAGTTGGAAATAATAAAAATCTCCAATTGAATGTAGCACAAACCCATTTTGTATACCCTCCACATTTATTTTCTCTGAAAAATTATTGTGGTAGTATTATTACACGAAAATCCACCGAGGAAAAAAATGGTGGGAGTATGGATAAGTTATTCTTTCACCCGCTTGCCAAACAATCTGTAAGATGGTTTTGTTCTTAAAATTATTTGTATTTATTTTTATTTTTAAAGGATTTTTTCTGTTTATTTTTAGAGAGCGGTGAAGGGAGGGGAAAGAGGGGGAGAGAAAGATCAGTGTGAGAGAGAAGCATCGATCAGTTGCCTCTGGTACACGCCCCCACTGGGGACTGAACCTGCAGCCTGGATATATGCCCTGACCAGGAATCAAACCGGCAGCTTTTGATTTTGCAGGATGATGCCCAACCGAGCCATACAGGGTGGGGCCTAAATTATTTTTAGTAGCATGGCATATTTATTGTATTGATATTTATATTGGTGTTTTATTATTTATATTTATTTTATAGTCAAAGTTACTTAACATTTCCAAAGCTAGAGCAGTTTTTTTTTAAATTTATTTTTTATTGTATTTTTTTCCCATCACCATTCACCCTTCTTATACCTCCCTTCCCACTGATTCAGTCTTTTTTGCAAGGAAGTCACAGGTGCTGGAGGGTCTGTGGAGACACATTCAGTCTGGGAGGTAATAGCAGGTGTCTGCTTTCTTGGGAATCCCTATGCAAGTTCAGGTAAAACCCGCCCATCTGCTGTGTCCACAGGAAATGCACCTACAGGAGGAACACAGGCATGGGGGCTGGAGAGGGTTGATGAGGGCGTGACTGTGCGGGAAGAGAGATGACAGAGCAGAGGATGCAGGGCTGAGCTGTCCACTCCCATCGCTTCACACTGGAGGCCCAGGAGGTGAGTGTCACCTCCCAGGTCGCAGAGCTGCTCTGAACCCAGAGCTCAGCTCTTTCCACAGCTCAGTTTTGCACTCCACGTAAAAAGCTCACTCCCTTGCTTCTTAATAAGGGGTGTGTCTCGGAGCTTGCTTTTCTCCTTATTCCCTCACGGTGGCCTTTCCTCCCCTCCCCCATGCTCCTTCCCAGGGCTTCCCCTCAGCAGGATGGGGCCTGAGGACTCAGGGCTCAAGTGTCCCCAGGAAGGGACAGTGTGGTCAGTGGTGTCACATTTCAGCACAAGAAGTAGAGATCAAGGATGGAAAAACACACTTTGTTTTCTCGACAAATTCTTTGCAATCAGAACTCCTTCCTCAAAGAACTGGTTTTTGTTTGGTCTTTTGAGCAAATTACTGATACATGCAATGACATGGCTGTATCTTAAAACACGTTGAGTGAGAATCCAGAGAGCCCCCCCAAGTACCTACTGGCCCAAGGACTGAGCTGGGATTGGAACCCAAGTCTGGGTGGCTTTAGAGCTTATCCTCTTTCTGCTACTCCCCAGGGACCCCTGACTCATCGCCGCCCCCCCTTGGTTTCTAGTTTGAGCTCTGGGGAGGCACTTGGACAAGTCCCTTCCTGTGTCTGAAAAATGAGAAGCTTGAATTGGATTACTTCTAAGATTCCTTACTGTTCTACCGTTCTATGACTCTGTAAGTCGAATTCTCTGTTAAAATTTACTTATTTTTGACTAGTCAGATGTACAAAATCCCAAAAGTCTGAAGGGTCTACATGTCAAGGACCACGGAGACTAAAGAGATGTGATGACTAAGTGCAATGTGTTCTCTGGGACTGGATCCTGGAACAGAAAAAGGACATTAGTAGAAAACCTGGTGAAAGTCAAATAAAGTTTGGAGCACGGTTAATGGCAATGTACCAGCTGGTTCTTAGTTTTGACAAACACACCCTGACCATGTAAATGTCAACACGAGGAGAAACTGGGTGAGGAGGTGTGAGAACTCCCTGTATTATCTTTATAGCTTTTCTGTGACTGTCAAGTCACTCCAAAATAAAAAGGGGGTGTGTGTGTGTGTGTGTTCAGGAGTATATAATGAAATGTTTTCCTCTCTCCTCTTGTCTTGGGGCCACTCAGTCCCTTCAACCAAGCAATCAATGTTATCTGTTTCTTATATCTTTCAGAGCTATTCAATCAATAATCAGAAAATATTATATTCTATAAATACCATTTCTCAAAACAGAAAGTACGCCGGTGAGATTAATTCCTGGAAGGGGAATCCTGAGCTTATAGTTTTGATAGTTATTGCCCAGTTGCCCTCCATGGAAGGTGTGCCAATGTACTCTCCCACCAGATAATGTGCACAAGGACCTGCATTTCAGCAACACTGACAGCTGTCTGAGACCGACCCACTTCTGTTTAAGGGAGACTGTCAACTCTCAAACCTCTCTGGAGTGCCGTCCCAGAATGGTGGGTCCGTCTGGAAGCACACAGCTGAGGCAAGCGGGGCAGCTCCACTGGTCAGGGGCAGCCGGGAGTAGCCCGGCCCTGAAGAAGTGATGGCCCAAAGATTAACCTTCCCAGCATCAATGACTACTGCCCTTGGGCAAAGATGTTCACAGAAGGGCATTGTCTCTGCTCCACAGCACACAGAAAGTCAAGCCTCACAAATTTGTTCATAGTGGGGGGGAAAACCCAACAAAAACCCACAGGTCAAAAGTGTTCAGATTACAGGTCCGAGAAAATCCCTCTGCAGAAAGACAGCAAATCCCCAGGGCAGTTGAAAGGACAAAACTTTCTTCACCTCGAGACTCTTCAATGCATAAACCGGTTAAACACGGTCTGGATTTACTGAACACGAAAACAACTGGATTAAAGTATAATCTAGCAAGAAAGGAAAGAAAATGCACTGAGAAAGCTAAGTGACGACAAAGCAGCAGTGTTTACATCTGCCAAGCAGGGATGGCCACTCCAGTTTCATAACCAAATTCTCTTCAATGTTTAGCCTTCCTTTAGATCAAGACGAG
Source organism: Macrotus californicus (assembly GCA_007922815.1). Classification (NCBI taxonomy): domain Eukaryota; kingdom Metazoa; phylum Chordata; class Mammalia; order Chiroptera; family Phyllostomidae; genus Macrotus; species Macrotus californicus. The sequence continues at coordinate 18,980 of VMDR010007765.1, forward strand.
GAGTCTGCTCTCCTTGGCCTCTTTGACAACAACACTGGTGTCGGGGCCAACCGTGCGTGCGCTAGGGGCACCGATGCCCAGGATCCTGAGGCCCCACACAGCGGTCCGCAGGCTCCAGCTGTCAGGACGCCGATCTGGCACGGGCCCCAGCCTAACTGCCGACCGTCCAGCATAGCACAGGCACAAGTGTTGGAATGTCAGAATCCGAAAGACCTGGGTTTCAACCCGTTTCATTGTTAACTGGCTGTGCGACCTTGGGCAAAGGACTTCAGTTCTCAGTTCTTCTCTCGGTAAAATGGGGTAACACACACTGCACAGGGTTGTTTGAGAATGAAGTAATAACAATGCATGTAAAGAGCCCAGGCTGAAACCTAAGCACTCCAGAGACGGTGGGCTGGCTGTTTTCCAGTCTCTCTCCCTGCTCTGATACACACTGCGAACAGCAAGCAACCTGCTCCACATCCTGCAGATTCAGGGCGCACCCACATCACACTCTGTGGCAGGAGGGTTCAGAATCTGTCACTTCTAGGGCTAACTTTTTTTGTACCAAAGATCCCTACTCAGGTGTTTTTAAAATAATAAAAGAAAATATATAGAATTACAAAAGAAACCAATCTGTTCAAATACATTTATCAAAGTGTTTTTTTTTAAACTGGTGATAAATTGTGTCTCTCTTTAACACATTAAACAAGATCTTGGGGCTGGTGTAATAACTACAATAATTTTCAAGTAGTGAGGGCACATATTTCAAGATCTGCAGCAACAAATTTGATATAACATATTCATAACTTTTAATTGGGAACAGTCACAAGATATGCTTTTACTCCTATTATAGTTTGTTCCTACACTCATAATGGAAGACACACTAAATTTCAGTCAGAGAAAATAAGTATAAAGATGTGACTTTTTCCATTTAAATTCAGACAGTAGGTTAATAACTCAGGTGTTATAAAATATCACCAACTCTGGCCTCAAAACTACCGATAAAAGGTGTTTCAAAACTGCCAAGCCCGCAGAGACTTGGCTTGGAGCAGTGTGCAGTGTGCAGTGAGCAGTGTGCAGGTGATGGTTTGTTGAGCTGTACACCTGAAACCTACGGTTTTGCAAGCCAAGGTCGGCCTTGGTTTGCAATGCAACAAAGTCAATTTAAAAAAAAAACAAAAAACCTGTCAAACCTGACCACAGTGAGGTAGCTCAGCTAGTTAGAGCATTGTCCCAATACTCCAAGGTTGCAGGTTCGATCCCCGGTCAGGGCATGTACAGGAATCAACGAATGAATGCATAGGTGAGTGCAAAAACAAACCAACATTTCTCACCCTGGCTGGTGTGGCTGAGTGGATAGAGCATGGACCCGTGAACTGAAGGATCACTGGTTCAATTCCCAGTCAGGGCACAGGCCTTGGTTGCTGGCTAGCTCCCCCAGTAGTGGGTGCGGGAGAGGCAACCACACATTGATGTTTCTCTCCCTCTCTTCCCCTCTCTCTAAAAATAAATAACAAAATTTAAAAAAATAACTTTTCTATCAATAACAAAACAAAATTTAAAGAAAATCTGTCAACCCTGCACTGCTTTATTTCACTCTTTGCCTCTGGCTTTTTAAAGATTTTCTACTGGTTTCTGATTTTCTGCAGTTAGAATATGAGATGCCTGTGTTGTTTTTTGAAGCTGTTCTCTCAGCTTCCTGGATCTGTCATTTGGTATTTTTAATTTTGAAACATTTTCAGCCATTATTACTTCAATAATTTCACTATTCTCTTTTCCTTCTGGTATTCCAATTTACACCTATGTTATACTTTTTGAAAATGATCAGTTTTTGGATGTTGTTCTGTTTTCTATTATTTTCTCTTTACATTTCATTTTGGGACATTTCTATTGACCTACCTCTACAGTTTGTCTTTCCTGAACTATTTTGAGCCTACTGATGAGCCCGTGAGCCATGGAAATCATTCTTCCTGTCTATTACAGTAATTCTGATTTCTAGCACTTCCTTTTGATTCTTAAAGTTTCTATTTCTTATTACACTGTTTTTGCATGTCTTTTTCCATTAAAATCTTTGACACATTCATCAGTTATTAAAAGTCCATTGGATAATTCCAACATCTGTGTCCTATCTGACTCTGGTTCTGGTGATGCTGTATCTCTCTCGAGACCATTTTGTTCTTGTCTCTTGGCATGACTTGTAATTCTTTGTTGAAGGTCAGACATGTTGCACTGAGTAACAGGAACCACAGTCAATAGGCTTTATGCGCGGGGATTTATCTGGCTGGGGAGTGGACTGTGCTTAATGTTCGCTGCAGTTATGGTACCAGAGGCTTCAAATTCTTCTGATGTCTTTGCTTTTGTCTCTATCTTAACTTTGTTATCCCTAATTATTCCTCCTCAAGAGTCTGTCTTGCAGCTTTTAGCTGTAATCCGCTATGATTACACTGGAGCCCTGGTGGAGTGGTAATGGCGGGGGATGGGGATGGGGATTGGGATTCTAATCTCCAGGTCAAATCTCTGTGTTTTGTGGGCCTGTGACCTTCACAGGTGTTTCCCTGGTGGTATAGCTTTCCTTCTGGGCCCTTCATCCCTTGCCTGCCTGAAGCATTCCCAGTACATTTCCTTTAATCTTGACCCCTGGCATGTTTTCTCCCCTGTAGGTGAGAGAGGAAGGCTAGATGGGCTGGTGTGAGAATAATGCCCTTCCCCCAACAGGAATAAGACTGACAACATCTTTTATCCTGCACAGTAGGCCTTTGTAATAAAGTTCTACACATATTTTGTAATGATTATTCATCTCCTCCCTGCCAGAGCCATAAGGAAGATCTTTCTTGTTCTTCACTGTGGGAATTTGGTGAGGTTCCTGGAGTAAAGCCCAGGAATTTGTAAGGGGGCCCCCCTAAGACTGCAGTCTCCACTCAACCTCCAGCAGCTCATCAACAATACCATTAAGTGTTCCTGCCAGTTTCTCGCTCTGGCAGTTTCTGCTCCAGGAAAATGGGCTGCAACTGTCTCCGCAGATTTTGGGGTGGTAGTTGCCCTGCAACCTCGGTTCTCTGATGGGTGGGTGCAAGAGAAGTCACTTTCAGTCTGTTCAGCTATTTCTTGTTGTGAGGACAGTATCTTCACGTTTCAAGCTCTTCAGGTGGCAGAGCTGAAACCAGAAGTCCCCTTTGTTTCCCTTCCCTCCATCTGAACTCCCGTGTCCTTCTTGTCCTCCTCACATCCGCCATGCCCCGGACCTGGCTGTACTAGCAGTGAATCTGTCAATGACAGTGTCCTAACAAGACTGAGTTTCTTGAGAAAAAGGCTCATGTTTAACATCTGGTCTATGTTAACACTTGGCACATATGAAGTGCTTCATGCTGCTTTGGGGCCACTTCACCTACGATGCTCACCTCCCAGCGGAAAGCATCCTCTGAACGTCCTTTTGCGCTTCTGAATGAATTTTCCTGGCCTCCAAATGAAGGTCTTATTTTCTTTGCAAGGTTGGAATAAGGCAAACGTCATCTACTGTAAATCACTATTACAAAATAATTCCTCAAGATCTGATGAGTCCTGACTTTTTCTCGATTTCCTGGTGTCTTCGTAATGACGTAAGTAGCCAGGTTAAAGCAGCCAAGAGAAAATCTGACCAAACTCCTGGAAATCAAAGGGCATCCTAGCTAAGTGCCCAAACCTGGCTGTTTCAAAATTATCTGGGAAGCTTTTTTCTTTATATCTTGGACTTAATCCTAGAAATTGTGGTGCATAGCTAAATTTAGGAGAATAAAATACTTCTGATTAGCAAGCTCTTCATGTCCAAAACCAAACTTAAAAACAAAACAAAACCCAGCCATTTAATCACCCATGTTCAGCCTAAAGGACATAGGAAATGTTACTGAAAATTCACCCTTCCATTCATTCAATAAATTTACTGAACATCAAATAAGGCCCGGGTACCAAGTTACAGGCGCTGTCCCCCAAGAAGAGTCAGATAGACTTATTCCAGGGCCATCACATCTGGGCCAACCTTGAGCATGTTACTTTAAAGGAGAATATTATTTATTTCATAGGAAAGTCCTGTGACAAAGATCACAAAGCTATTGAGGAAGACTTTTATTCTTTTCTCCTAAAACAGTTTTTAACTTGTCTCCCAGTCCAAACACCTGCATATTGTAATAAGTCCCAGCTAGCATCTACGTGCCAGGCAGTGCGCTAAGCTCTGTCCACCCATACTTCAAACAAATCTTATCTGTCAAGGCCTAGGGGCCAGCAGCCTCCTCCTTTCATTCACTGTATGTATCCTTGTTTCTGGAACCAGAACAGGCAAAAAGTGCTGAGACAACAGGACAAGGACTTTTAATGCAGAGTGGGCCGTACATAACAAGAGGGAAAAGGTGAAAAGCCACAGGATATAATGAAGAGGAGATGCTCTCCAGCAACCCCCACCAGAGGTCATCATCACCACTGCAGGTCATGAGGGCAGAACCTCCAAGGAAGAAACCAAATACCAGATAAACCCACCCCAAAACGGCCACAGGTTAGTGGTGACATTTGCTGTCACTGCTAGTGCACGTCTGATAACCACGGCCGTCAGAGAGCCACGGTTAAGGCTTTGCTGTCCCAGACACTGCTCTCCCACAGATTCCACATTTAGTCATCCACAGCTCTACGTCACTAAAGGTCCTGCTGGGGTTGGCCTGACAACTGGCAGGAGTTGAGACAAGGAGGTGATTTACTCAGAAGACACAGAGCCTGTAACTCGGGCTGCATGACCCACTGCCAAATTCCCTTCTACTCTTTCAGGAAGACTCTTAAGGGCTGCTAGAGCATCCTCCTGAGTGTAGAGTTAGCAGCCCCTGCAGTTTCACTCTATGGGGTTGAAGTGTGGTTTTAACATGGACCACAGTTTCAGCCCCCTGAGAAACAACACTGGAAAGTACCTTCCCTGGCAAAAACATACTCTCTGGAATAAAACAACTTTCACCTAACTTAAACCCTTCAGCTTTCTTAGAGTATTCCTGCCCTTAGGAAACGGTAGGGGTCAGAAGCTAAGTGGGGCCAGTACAACTCACCTGAAACCACATTACTCCCTCATATACAAGTGACCAAAATCAGAAGAATTCCACAGTGAGTGGGAACCTCAGCACTGCTAACATTTTTCTGTGGTGGGAAGCTATATCGTGCACTGTAGATTTAGCAGCATCTCTAACTTCTGCCCACTGGTTTTCAGTGTCACTCTCCAGTTGTGACAAGCAAAAATGTCTCAGGACACTGCCAAACACTCCCAGGGAGAAAAGTCATCCCTGATTGGGAAGCACTGCTTCTGGAGGCATCATGCCATTTAGCAGAGCTACCATTACCTTGTTCTGAATACCAAAAACTGACAAACTTTGATTTTATTTCGCTAGCTCAATGAAATAAAATTCATGTTGTTCAGCTCTGTGCGTTAATTCACAGCGACCGAAAGGTCCAGTATTATGGCACTGTGAAATACTAAGGCCTTACTTATTAGGCAGCTCTGACTTCTTCCTATGATTTCCAGTCTTCTTGGTGGACATCCTAGTTTGGCCAAGATCTAAGCTGGTTTCCTCTCAAATGACCGACCTGTCTCCAGGTGACACTCTGGTGTGGGTGGACAAACGTTCCTCACCTTGGGGATTAGCGCTAGGTCAGAGCGGGTCCCCAAAGCACCAGATGTTGTGCAGTTCAAACCAGAAACCACATTCTGGCTGCAAAGTTCTGGCCGCAACACAGGCCAGGCAGCGGGGAAGGCACGCACTTTCTCGTTTTTTATCCCATCAGTCAGGGAGAACACTGTGTCCCTCTCCCTTGGTTAAAGAGGATCAAGACTGCCACTATCACAAGCCAAATGAGAGAGAAAACATGAATCTGTTGACTAAAAAAGGAGTTATTACACCCTTGCTAAGTTTGTTTAAGCAAGTCATGCAGATGAGCTAGAAAAACTTCTAAATAACAGGGGGCATGGCACTGATTATCTTAAAAGGGCTTTTAAAAAGAATGACTTGAGATTAGAAAGCATTTTTCAAATACACAAAGTGCTTCATAACGACTCAAGCCTTAAGGAATGCTTTTTTTAGTACATCGCTTTTTTAGTTGTTTAAAAGAAAATACCCCATTCAAAGGGTGGTGGCATATTTGATATCACCACTGTTTAAAGAGGATTGAAGTTACAGGAATGAGAAGTATATAATTAGTAAATAATCCCTCTTAACAAGTGAGTTAAGTAGGAAAGCCATAAAAGAAGAAAAGCTGGATGCAACACAATCAGTGCATATCAGAAATGCATTTTTATTTGAAAACAACTTAAATTTTTAGACAAATGATTTTAGTATATAAATTTGATTTTGTTTTTATACAGAATATAAAGATTTCCCTCACTGATCTTCCATGTGAAGGGTGTCACAAGCCTGTAGGGAGATGCTTTCAGCACATGAGTATGTATCCCGTGTGTAGGGTGCTAGCGACCGGCGGTGCAGTGCTCCTGCACATCAATTAGGTCGGGTGACATCACACGTTAAAAAGGGGATAAGAGAAATACCCTAGTTATTCAAGAAGCAAACATGACACAAAAACTGTGCAGATAAGATCAGGCCAGTAACTTTAGTTAGGACACTGGAGATTACGCTGGAATAAAAACTTTGTGAGGCTATAGAGTGCACCACGTTAGAACAGCAAGGAAGAGTCATTATATAGAAAGGCTGGAATGAGGGATTTTCACTAAAGCAAATTAACTTCTTGTCAACTGCCCAAACAAAACAAAACAAAGCAGAGCATATGAGTGTTAGTATACTAAAGGCATGATATACCAGTTTCTGTGCAGCATGCTAAAAGTTAGAACTTCTTCACTGGTGCATATGAATCATCAATAGTCACAGAAAGTTTGTTTTTTTCCCCTTCTTGGCAAATTTCAGGCATGTCTTATTTTAGATGGAGTATAGCTTTTATCTATTATTTCATCCTGTAAAAACATGTGAAGACAACGTTCATTCTGTGCCAGAGGATGACCAGCGACCCTAGGAATAAAAAAGACAAATTTAGTCCAATATTTTATAAAAACACATATTTTAAGCTTAGGAAGCACAAACATTTAGTAATAATAAGTGTTAGTCTAAACTGCCCATAAAGCTATGCTTTACCAACTTAAAATAAATTCTCTTTCCTTTGGTTCACAAGTATAATTTAGAAAACATTTAGTCACTAGCTTTGCACTGCTTCCGGCACATGTATCCAGCCAATTAGCTTCTCTACCTATTAGATGGTACATTTATAAGAAACTTAAATTTTCAAATTAAAAGTGAAATATGTCTTGACTCTTAAGAATCCATTTTAAAGAAGGAAAAAATACAGGACTAGAGTTAGAAATGCACTGGACTTCAAGGAAAGCCCCAAACAGTAAAGGGCACAAGTGTACAGGGCTCTTTTTTTGAGGGGGGTGGGGGATGGGTTGCTTGCTTTTAAAAATTTTAAAGGTTTCCATTAGACTGAACACAAGATCAGACTAGGCAAACAGACTTCTATTTCAGAATTTGAGCACATCTCCTCTAGCACTGCTTTCTCTGAAGGGAAAGGATGTACATGAAAAGACAATGAAGGTTGTCTGAAACAACTGAAAGTTAAAGGTTTTATATACCTTTTCCTTCTGTTTCCCACCACTCACAGATCTTCAAATCACTAGATAAGAACTAAAGTGCTTCTAATAAACAGCTCACACTATCATAGTCTTTATGATGTGGCCTTATTTGGTCGATTTTAAGGCCAATAATTATAGTGAACCCTTTCCTGGTATAACTCTCACTATTTGGCTTTTTAAAAATCCTGTATTTTAAATGGAAATAAAATTTAAAGTTACAAATTTTACTTTGACCTTAGGAGTTTCTAAAGTAAAAGATAACCCCATCTTCTTACATTTCCAAAAGAATACATTTTGCCACGAAAATTTTAAACGTGCACATTTACAAGACATGCTGATAATACTTCCACCAGCTGCAATCAAACAAAATGATTTCAAGGATATTGTAAGTTGTACTGTTCATACTAGAACATACCTTAAATCAGAAAGAATCATAAGTAAAACTGTATTTTTAAGTGCTACAATTTTAAATGTAATTTGCATAAATTAACCAAGAAAATCAAATACATATAAAACTTAGGTCAAAACAAAGATACTCATTTCAATCACTGAAGTGTGTCACTATTTATCACATGATATTTAACTTGCTATATACTTTTACTTTGTTTAAATGATACAAAAAAGTTAGGAAATGGCCAAAAGGAAAGGCAGTATTACAGTCTAGTTTAATATCAAAATTACTACCAATCACAAAAGATAATCTTGGCACACTGTACACTCTTAACACCCTGAAAAATGGAAAGAACTTACTTGTTTATAAACTGCTCCAGCCCTTGCTTCCTTTCTTCAATGAAACTGTCATCAAATATTCCATCATCTCCTCTAAAAGGAAGCTGACGCAAAAATGCTTTCCCAGGGAGTGGGGGAACTACAACCTACAACAACGTAAGGAAAGAAAGTTCTCCAACGTGGTGACTGAGTTGTGGACATTTACAGAGCACAGCATGAAGAAAAAGTATATCCTCACTGTAAGAGCCATTCCAATGTCACACTTGTTCAAATATAAAAGGGAATCAGTAAAAAAACACTGAAAAAATATTCAATGTTTTGGAGGCAAGATAACCAAACACAAAATAGCCGATCAGAATGACTCTCCTCAATAGCTGGGCCCCTATCTTAATGATCATTTTTCCTGAACTTAATAGGAAAGCACAAGTACACAAAGAGAACATTAAACAAATATTGAAGTAAAAGCTACCATGCCCCTCAGACAAGTTCTGATGTCACCTGAGGAAGACAATGCTTTATTACAATGGAAAAGGTAGAGATCAAAATCAACTCTCAATTCAATAAAGAAAAAAGCATGTAGGGAACTGGCAAAGATGGAGACGTAGGTGATACACTCTGCTTCTTCACACAACCAAAAGAAGGATAACAATAATTTAAAAACCAAAAAATAACCAGAACTGCCAGAAAATCGAACTGTATGGAAGTCCAAAACCAAGGAGTTAAAGAATAAACATTCATCCAGATTGGCAGGAAGGGCGGAGACAGGCAGTCTGAGCAGAGAGGACACTTGGCAAGGCAGCAGCTGGTGGTCCCATATCTGCGTGTGGATAAACCAGCAGGAACAACTGGGGAGGGACACAGACAGTGCAACTCAGGGTTCCAGTGCGGGGATATAGAGCCTCAAAACCTCTGGGTATAAACCCTGTGGGGGTTGCAGCGGCAAAAGAAATTCCCGGCCTCACAGGAAAGTTTGTTGGAGGCCCAAAGGGTCCTAGAATGTACACAAACCCACCCACCCAGAATCAGCACCAAAAGGGCCCCAATTTGCTTGTGGGTAGTGGAGGAAGTTACTGAAAGCCAGCAGAGAGCCCAGCAAACGGCATTGTTCCCTCTTGGACTCGTCCCCCACAGACAGCGCCACAATGCAGCAACGAGGGTTCCCACCCCCAATCATGAATACCAAAGGCTCTGCCCCTTACAAGATAAATCATGCACCAAGACAAAGAAATATGGCCCAAATAAAAGAACAGATCAAAGCTCAAAAAAAAAAAAAAAGAACTAAGCAATGCAGAGACAGCCAACCTATCAGATGCAGAGTTCAAAACAGTGGCAATCGGGATGCTCACAGAAATGATTAAGTATGATCACAAAATGGAGGAAAAAGTGAAGGCTATGCAAAGTGAAATAAAGAAAAATATAGAGGAAACCAACAGTGATGGGAAGGAACCCAGAACTCAAATCAACGATCTGGAGCAGAAGGAAGAAATAATCATTCAACCAGAACAGAATGAAGAAACAAGAATTCAAAAAAGATGAGGAGAGGCTTAGGAACCTCTCAGACAACTTTAAATGTTCCAACATCCGAATCATAGGGGTGCCAGAATGAAAAGAGGAAAAGCAAGAAATTGAAAACTTATTTGAAAACATAATGAAGGAGAACTTCCCTAATCTGGCAATGGAAACAGAAGTCTAGGAAGTCCAGAGAGTCCCTAAGAAGTTGGGCCCAAGGAAGCACACACCAAGGCACATCATAGTTACATTACTAAAGATTAAACATAAGGAGAGAATCTTAAAAGTAGCAAGAGAAAAGGAGACAGTAGCCTACAAAGGAATGCTCATAAGACTGTCAGCTGATTTCTCAAAAGAAACCTTGCAGGCAAGAAGGGGCTGGAAAGAAGTATTCCAAGTCATGAAAGGCAAGGACCTACATCCAAGATTACTCTATCCAGCAAAGCTGTCATTTAGAATGGAAGGGCAGATAAAGTGCTTCCCAGAGAAGGTCAAGTTAAAGGAGTTCATTATCGCCAAGCCCTTACTATATGAAATGTTAAATGATCTTATCTAAGAAAAAGAAGATCAAAAACGCAAACAGTAAAATGACAACAAACTCACAACTATTAACAACTGAACATAAAACAAAAATAAAAACAAACTAAGCAAACAACTAGAACAGGAACAGAATCACAGTAATGGAGACCACATGGAGGGTTATCAGCAGGGAGGGGGAAGGGGGAGAATAGGAGAAAAGGTACAGGAAATAAGAAGCATAAATGGTAGGTACAAAATAGACAGGGGGAGGTTAAGAAGAGTATAGGAAATGGAGAAGCCAAAGAACTTATATGTATGACCCATGGACATGAACTAAGGGGTGGAAGGGAAAGCTGGTGGGAGGGGAGATGCAGGGTGGAGGGGAATAAAGGGGAGAAAAAAAATGGTACAACTGTAATAGCATAATCAATAAAATATGCTTAAAAATAAAGAAATAAAATATTAACAATGTTCTGACATGGCCAGATAAAAATTCTATCCATTTCTTCCACCTTATACTACCTGCGTATAGACTACCCTCCTTGTGTCTGAGGTGATGCCAAGATCATGAACTATTTGTCACCACTATTCTATTTCCTAGGCTAAGAAACATGTTATCTTTCTCCCAAATCAACCATCCTATCTTTCCTCAAAGACCAGTCATTTCTTCCTTCCAACACTATAGGAACATCCCAAATTTTCACCTTCAAAACCTGACTATCCTCTAGGATCAGCTTATACTGATTCCTGTCTTCTGGGAATTATTTGGAGCTCAGATATTTGCTTTTGAACACTGTTAAACAGCAACAAGCTATTTATTTTACAGGTGAGTTTGGTCTCTATCCTAGCATTTCTTAACCATAGCACTACTACATGATTCCCTGTATTAGAGGAAGACTTTCTTGTGCAGTTAGAATGCTTAACAGCATCCCAGGTCTCTCTCTACCCCTAGATACCATGAGTAGCACTCCTATTTTTGACAATAAAATAGCGATATATATCAATATATAATATCTCAGATGGTGATGTCCTCTTAAAAAAATTAAACTAAGAGTTTAAACTAAAAGACAGCTACTCTCATATAGGATGGTCAAGGGAAGGCCTCACGTAGAGGTGGCATTTTAGCAGGAGACTTGACAGAAGGCAGTATCTCCCAACTTATTTATAAATCAATAAAACTCTAACAAAAATATTAATGAGGGTAGTATTTATAGACTTGCAGACTTATATACGAACTTTAGAATGTGACAAAGCTCAAGAATAGTCAAATTATTTTCAACATATATTAGGTACCTGAAGACGTCGGAACATATCTTCAGGCTGTTCTGAAGGGCAAATAGATTAGTGGAATGTAACAGAATTTAGAAACTGTTCCATGTGTTTATTGGAAATTCAGTTTATAACAAAAATAACAACATTGTTGACCAGTGGGGAAAGAAATTTATATTCAGTAAATGGGGTTGACAAAACTGCCCCTGTGGAGAACCACCAATCTAGCCTACTGATGCCTTCAAATCAAGGGCTCTCTTTTAGGCTACTTATGGTTATTTTAATAAAAGCTGAGCATACTATAGAGCCCTAAATATCTGTTAAATGACCAATCACTTCACTGGAGCCTTATCTTACACCAAAACAGAGAAAAGATGTACATAAACAATTAAAACAAGGAGAAATATAAATAGTAAACACCAGTAAGACAAATTATACCTATTCTAAGAGATAAAACTTCAAATTCTTGGTGCAGAGTTTCTATAACTAGGAGTTATCCTAAAACAATAACTCGACAGGGTAAAAAAAAGGAAAGAACAACACAACTTCATACAGATTAGCAATAATAATAATAATAATAATAATAACAGCAAAAAAGAAACACAAAACCAAATGCCTTCCCTTGACCAGCACCCAAACTTACCCAACAGAATGTAAGCACCATAAAAGTTGGGACATGAATTTGTTCATAGCTCTATCTGTTATTCAAAGAACACACAGAATGAGCTCTCAAATGTTTATAAAATAAAATACATCTTCAAAAGTGAATATTCCAAAGCAAGAATGTAGTATTTCTATTTATTAAGGTCGTCCTCTGTATTTCAGTGAAGTTTTAAGTTTTCATTACATGGGTCTTATATTTCTCATTTTATTCTTAAGTATTTTATGAGTAAAATGGTTTTCCTTTACATTTTGATAGAATGCAATGATTGGCATATGTGCTCTTGTATCGAGCCACATTTATCTGGTTAAGGAAATTTCCTTCCATTTCTATCTTATGCTTCAGAAATAAGCACAAGCTACCCCTTAATCTACTTATGAGCTCCCAATTCCTACTACACTCTAGTCACAAAATAACTTTTCATCCTGGGCACACCATGCCCTGTGATGTTGTTCTGACACAGAGCTGAAATAGGGATATTAGAGTGTGACCATGCTCTAATTTACTTTGCAGCCAAAGCTTATGAGAGAAGACAATTCTTACTGAGCTGTATGACTGTTTTCAAACCGCAGGTAGATTATGGCCATCATTTAAAAACACTAATCTGAAGAATGTCAGCATGTATCACACAAAGTAAGCTAAGTATGAGTTTATAAACCTTTGTTATATGTAAATGCATGATGATGAACAGTGTATTTAGTATGAGTCAGTAAAAAATACTGGAAATACACTGACACATGAGATGTACTGAAGAAAAGAAACCTGGCTAGGGATGTGGAGGGGGAAGATGGAATAGGAAGACAAGGGAAAGGAAATAATAGTAAGTGTCATCCAGTGTAAGTCAGCGAAGGCCTCAATTGGGACATTAAAGCAGACAAAAGGAAGATAATTCTAAAGAAAAATTATAGACTTCATTCATCTCCCATGAAATAAGATAAAACTGAACTCTTTGAAAAGGAGAAATCATATTTACTTTTACTCATTTTATTCAAGATAATTTTCCCGAGAAATCGTAATATTGAAATTTGGAATGTTTTGCTTCAAAGTTTCATTACAAATAATTCTTACCTTGCTCTCTCTTTCTAATTCACTTCGTAGCCATTCAAAGTCACTGTATCTCCTTCTGACAGTAGATTCCTTCAGCTTGAAAATAGGCAGATTTGTCTGAAACACAAAATGTAACTCCTAAGTTGAAGCATATTACAGGGACCTCAAAACAAAGAGGGGTGAGATCTGTTTGTTAAATTAATAATAGGGCAAGCCTGGTTACCTTAAGATAGAAAATCAAAGTTATTAAGGTGATATTTTTACCTTTAACAAAATAAAGCTTAGCTAACTATTAAAAAACATTATTTACACTAGAGTAAAACGTTCAATATGAATGTTTGCACATATTATTGGATGTTGTTCTGCCTGAGGTGAGTTCCATAAACAAAGGTCGTTTTTTCTATTTCACTGACCTACAAAAATGTCAACTGAGGAAGATAAAGCTAGCTGATTGTGATCGAATTTAGACAGCAACTTAATATATAATGCTCAGAGGAGAAACAGACCTTAACTACCTTGAAATAAAATAAAAATTACTTGTATTTTAATGATCTTAATGATCTTTAAAAATGCCAGAAATATCACTCAATAGAAGTAGGAAATTAGGAGCCATGCACTTTACATCAGATTCATAGTTCCACAGCTTTACAGACCGAGGGCAAATTTAAGAATGGGAAACACAATGCCCAGTACATTGAGGTTACATCAGAGTGGAAGAAAGCTTTTATTTAGAGATTGTTCTTTACAAGATTGCAAAGATCACTTCTGTCAACTTTTAAACTTAAATAACAAGAAAGATTTCTATTACCTTTTAATCATCTTTAAAAGAGAAAACATATTACCAAACCCAGTGAAAAATCATTTATGATGGACAGTTAGCAGAAGCTGTGTAGCATCACAATTTTATCATCAAAAATAGATTTTATGAACCCCCATTTGTTGCTTGTGGGAATGTAAACAGATATAGTCACTATGAAAAACAATATGGAGGTTCCTCAAAAAATTAAGAATGGAGTTACCATATGACTCAACAACCCCTCTTCTGGGTAGCTACTTGGAAAATTTGTTCATAAAAACATATGTACCCCAATCTTCACTGCAGAATTATTCACAGTGGCCAAGACATGGAAACAACCAAAGTGTCTTTTGATAGATGATTGGATAAAGATGTGGTACCTATTATATGCAGTGGAGTACTAACTACTCAGCCATAAGAAAAGACGAAAAACTGTCATTTGCAACAACACAGAACCTGAGATATCATGCTAAGCAAAATAAGTCAGGGTATAAAACTGAAAACAAGTGAACAAACAAGACAAACAAAAAGAAATTCCCCAAACTGACAGACATAGACAACAGTACAGGGTTACCAGAGGGAAAGGAGGTTAGGGGAGAGGTAGTAAATGGTAAAGGGGTCCAATACAAGGTGATGGAGATTTACTTTGGATGGTAACCACAAAATACTGTACACAGATGAGGTATTACAGAACTGTACACTTGAGACATAATTTTATTAACCAATGTCACCCCAATAATTTTAATTAAAAAAGAATGGATTTTAAAATGCACCTGGTATCACAAAGTTTGGAAGGGACAGAAATGACCTAACACAAAGAACGCCATATCATACTGAAAATGCTATTTAATACTATAGTTGACCCTTGAATGATGGGTCTGAGCTGCACGAGTCCACTTAGGCCTGGCTTTTTTCGCCACACACTGGAAATTTGCAACGATTTGAAAGAAACCTTCCAGCCAAAATGGAGGTGTAAGTAGATACACTGTGCCTCCTTGCACAACCAAAAGAAGGACAACAACAAATTTGAAAACAAAAACCAACCAGAATGGCCAGAAAGTCAAACTGCATGGAAGTCCAACAACCAAAGAGTTAAAGAAGAAACATTCATTCAGACTGGTAGAAAGGGCAGAGAGGATGCACAGCAAGGCAGCGGCTAGTGGTCCCACATATGTGTGCAGATAAATCGGGAGGAACAAATGGGGAGCGAGACAGACTGCACAACCCAGGGTTCCAGCACAGAAAAAGAAAGCCTTAAAATCTCTGGCCGTAAAAACCTGTGGTGGTTGTGGCGGCTGGAGAAATTCCCAGCCTCACAGGAGAGTTCGCTGGAGAGACCCACAGGGTCCTAGTATACAAACCCACCCACCTGGGAATCAGCACCAGAAGGGCCCAATTAGCTTACGGGAAGTGACTGAAAGCCAGCCAAGAGCAGAGCAAGTGGCATTGTTCCCTCTAGGACTCCTCCCCCACAGACAGCGCCACAATGGAGCAACATGGGTATGGTTGCCCTGGCCAATACCTAAAACTCTGTCCCTTACAAGATAAAACATGCACCAAGACAAAGAAATATGGCCCAAATGAAAGAACAGATCAAAGCTCAAGAAATAGAACTAAGCAATGCAGAGACAGCCAACCTATCAGATGCAGAGTTCAAAACACTGGTAATCAGGATGCTCACAGAAATGGTTGAGTATGGCCACAAAATGGAGGAAAAAGTGAAGGCAATACAAAGTGAAATAGAGAAAAATGTACAGGAAACCAACACTGACGGGAAGGAACCTGGGACTCAAATCAATGATGTGGAGCAAAAGGAAGAAATAAACATTCAATCAGAAAAGAATGAAGAAACAAGTATTCAAAAAAGTGAGAAGAAGCTTAGGAACCTCCAGAACAACTTTAAACATCCCAACAACCACATCGTAGGGGTGCCAGAAGGAGAAGAGGAAGAGGAAGAAATTGAAAACTTATTTGAAAACATCATGAACCAGAACTTCCCCAATCTGGCAAAAGAAATAGGCTTCCATGAAGTCCAGGAAGCCCAGAGAGTCCCAAAGAAGTTGGACCCAAGGAAGCACACACCAAGGCACATCAGAATTATATTACTCAAGATTAAAGATAAGGAGGGAATTTTAAAAGCAGCATGAGGAAAGGAGACAGTTACCTACAAAGGAGTTTTCATAAGACTATCGGCTGAATTTCTCAAAAGAAACCTTGCAGGCAAGAAGGGGCTTGAAAGAAGTATTCAAAGTCATGAAAAGCAAAGACCTACTTGCCTTTCCTCCAAGGCAAGATTACTCTATCCACCAAAATTATCATTTAGAATGGAAAGCAGATAAAGTGCTTCCCAGCTAAGGTCAAGTTAAAGGATTTCATCATCACCAAGCCCTTGGTATATGAGATGTTAAAGGAACTTATCTAAGAAAAAGAAGATCAAAAACACAAATGGTAAAATGACAACAAACTCAACTACCCACAACTGAATCTAAAACAAAAAAACAAAAATGAACTAAGCAAATAACTAGAACAGGAACAGAATCACAGAAATGGAGATGACATGCAGGGTTATCAGTGGGGGGGGAGGGGGAAAAGGGGGGTTAAGGTACAGAGAATAAGAAGCAAAAATGTTAGGTACAAAATAGACAGGGGGAGGTTAAGAATAGTATAGGAAATGGAGAAGCCAAAGAACTTATATGTATGACCCATGGACATGAACTAAGCGGGGTGGGGTGGGGTGGGGGAGTGATGGTGGGAGGGGCATCACGACAGAGGGGAATAAAGGGGAGAAGAAAATGGGACAACTGTAATAGTATAATGTATAGAATATACTTTAAACGAAGAAAAGAAAAAGACCTCACTCATTAGCCATGTAGCCTAAAAATATCAAACATATTAAGAATTAAGCACATTATGAATGCATTAAATATATAAATACTAGTCTATTTTACTATTTACGACCATAAAACATACACAAATCTATTATAAAAAGTTAAAACACACACATTTACAGACCACACATGGCAATATTGTCTGTCAAGAGAAGTGTATAGAAATGTAAAGATTAAGTTACAACTGCATAAAATTAACTGCAGCACACACTGTGCTACTATAATAATTTCACAGTTGCCTCCCATTGTAGCAGTTATACTAGGGGGCCACAAAGCAGCCACATATGCTGGTTATCAATGCATGAATCTTTATACCTGTAATAAATACGGATTCCTCTTCACAGTATCTTTTCATTTTCGAAAATTACTAGTCTGAGTAATACATGTAGTATCTACAGTGTTTTACATCACATACGACAATACTGATGTAGGTACTGACGGACAATCACTTAGAAACAGACGACAAACTTACTGATATCAATAAAGACAGTGCTGCAAATGTAGTTTATCGTCCTTACGATTTTCTCTTTTCTCTAGCTTACTTTATTGTAAGAATACAGTATATAATACACAAAACATGTGTTAATCGTGTTTGTGCTATGGTAAGGCTTCCAGTCAACAGCAGCCAGCAGTAGTTAACTTTTGGGGGAGTCAAGTTATTGGCGGATTTTCCACTGTGTGGGAGATTGGTACCCCAACCTCCAGCACTGTTTCAGAGCCACCTGTATATACCTTGAGACTGTATTTTGTCCTTAACTCCATCTTTGTAGCTGTAGAACTAAACCTCTCTTACAGCTGAAAGAAAAGTTAAGGGCCACTAGAAGGAAGCACTGGCTCCCTACTCTGTACACAGAAACATCGTTATCATATGAAATTCACTCGTAAGAAGATTCCAATCGTGTTAAACTTAATGCCACTGGTAATTGTCATTCAGCTGAAGAAAAGCTTTTTATTTAGGATCTTAAATCTACTTTGTACTGGTCTAAGGTTTTTCCAAAGTGTATTAACTTCTCTGTGTTGTATATCTTATAGCTTGGAATCTTCTACAGATGCTATTGGGCATAACACTGTATAGGTTTCAAGCATGAAACCAAATCTCACAAGAGGTTTAAAAGCACTTGAATTTTCTTTCCCAGGTAACCACAACATTTGTTCATTGTATTAATGACCAAGAGCAAATTGTACCTAACAAGACTCTTATTATACTAGAAGTCAAGCTTATATTTAGAGATGCTGGCTTGCTGTACAGAGAGGTATTCTCATTCCCCACAGGGAATAAAATTAGGTCCCCTGGAGAGCAGGATGATAATTCCCAGAAAGAAAGCACTGGATTATTTATCTCTAATTTCACCCATTGGCTTTTTAACCAAGTTCACCCTTCCGCATTAAAATATTAAGTCTTTGTAAGTGTCTAAAGATAGAAAGGCCTTTACGGAATTGAGTGTTTTCTGCAGGTGAGATTTTACATTTTGAATTCCCTCTTCTCAAATTACTTTACAAAGGGGATTAGCTGCTCTCTTTATTCAATATGTTAAGATCAAGCTTGTGAAAAGTGTTCCCTAAGAATTTTCATACTTCTGGGCACGGAAGTCTATAAAGTTAATCTCTGAAACAACATATCAAGCTTACAGGTACAATGTTGGGGGAAGAGTGCCAATCCAGCTCATTTTACCTTCCATTTTCCCTTTTGAACTTTTGACATAATCATGATTATATCTCATTCACTTTAATAGAAGGAGGGGGTGGGTGGGAGGGAGAAAACAATCCAATCCTTTCTATGATTAGCTAATAGATTGACAGATTATACATTAAAAAAGGATCATGGTTAGTTTAAGAAAACTCTTTTATTTAGTTTTCTCAGCTGGCTATGATTTCTCTTTATAAGAAGACAGCTATAGTTTTGATGAAGTCACATCAAGTAATTCTTAATATCATTTGTTCATTACAGTTAGAGTGGTAAATTTGCCTGTTAATGTCTTCCTTACCATCATAAGGAATTTCAATTCAACCCGATCAAAATACAAGTAAAAAATGTGGAGGTTTTTTGTTTAAGTCACTGAACTGTCACCACTGACTCTTATGATTGGTCACTTTCAACTTGTTTAACACATAAAATGTTCTACTTTGGTTTTTGAAGAATGAAGAGTAAGGATAATAATTTTTTCCTATAGTTCTGGGAGGATTTAATTATTATTCCAGTTTGGAAGCATCTGTAACAGGGGATAGTGCTAGGTAAGGTAGGGACTGTAATAAGATGTCCTGGCCCTCAAGAAGCTTATGTTAGCAAGGTTAAAAGGTAAGTATATAAAAAGTTACATTTACATGGTTAAAAATACTGTATACCCAAACAACAAGAACAAACTAGACAAATACCTGCAACATAAAACAAAGAGGTAATTTCATTAAAAGGTAAAGAACTTAGAAAACAATGAGAGATAAAGATGAATAACCTAACAAATAAATATGCAGAACACAGAGAAAGGCATATCTCCAAAGGATAATCTAACATCCCACCTTAGGAAACTGGAGAAACAAGCTAAACGCAAAACAAGTAGAAGAAAGGAAATAATAAAGACTGAAGCAGAAATAAATGAAATAGAGAACAAGAACAACAGAAAAACCATAAATGAAAAACAACGCTTCAATAAAGAAATGGGAGACTTTAATCAAATTTGAGATTATTTTTGATATATTGTTTTACAAAACTTTTGACATGGTCAGTCATACTATTTCTTCTATAGGAGAAAAAAATCAAAGTTAGTGACCCTAATAACTCTTTCTCATTCTTACCTTAAAATCTCAGAAATTCATTCAGTATAAAACTATGTACGTTCTAACGTTCTAATATTCTGTATCATAGTGGTTAAAAGCTTAGTTTCTGTGTAGGGTCAAATTACCAGCAATGCCACTTAGTTCTGTGACTTGGGAAAGTTAATCTCTTTCTCAATTTGCTCCACTATAAACAGGAAATAATAGTGTAAACGTGTATCAAAACAGATGAATTAGAAGTTAAACTAACCTAGATGATTTCTTTTCTACTACTTGGGAAATCATACAAAAGAGAACTACCTTAAAATAAGTAAGATTTATAATTCTGTCATGTTCTTATAACCTATCTCATGGAACTGCAATGATGAAATGAGGTAAT
>VMDR010007766.1:0-39175 GCA_007922815.1 Macrotus californicus
TCCCTTCCCTTCCCTTCCCTTTCCTTTCCTTTCCTTTCCTTTCCTTTCCTTTCCTTTCCTTTCCTTTCCTTTCCTTTCCTTTCCTTTCCTTTCCTTCCCTTTCCCTTTCCCTTTCCCTTTCCCTTTCCCTTTCCCTTTCCTTTCCTTCTGAAATTATCTAATAAGATGAGCCCAACTCTCTAAAAAGCTGAGAGAAGAAAGAGTCTTCTGTTTGTATAGAAACTGAACATTTTCTTTACTCAGATTCTTTCTGGAAATGGCCAGAAAATGCAATTTCCACTGTTAAAACTGGGTTCCAAGGAAGAACAGCACTTTGATCTGAAGGAAGATGGGCATAAGCGATGTCAGGTGCCAGTAGTAAACGTGTATTCTGAGGATTTGTTTTTCTCCAGCAAATGCTTTCTGACTGCTGAAACTTCTCTGTGTGTTGAGATGTACAGTCTCCGCTAGGCTTCTTGTTTTTCCTTAAAGCTTGGAAAATAATTTAATTTCACACTGCCACTGTGTGTTTCTAGTTTATACTGGTGACTTAGTCATTCTGTAGAGAACTGGGTAATTTTATACCAAGGATGGAGTCTTTCTAGGGTAACCAACTGCCCTGGTTTGCCCAGAACTGAGAGTTTTTCCCAGGATATGAGGCTTTTAGTGCCCAAAGCAACAGAATCCTGGGCGAACCGGGATGAGTTGGTCAGCATTTTTGTACCTGAAAATCTACTTGGAAGTAATTATAGACTAACATCAGCAATACAAATCAATAGTTAAAATCAATTTAATTTCTGGGATTGCCAGAGGTATACTATTTGATGAGATCTTAGAAAAATGAGTGTGATTTTTTAAACACTGCTTCTTGTGTTTTGTTTTTTTTTTAATTTTTGGTTTGTTTTTTTACATAGGCTTTTTGCCTAGATTTACGTTTGTAAGCGTTCACAGTTTACCCTATTTTCTGGAACATCTCTACATGCTGCAAAATGTTTGCCTCTGTCTTTTTTTCTTGCGTGTGGGAGAAAGAAGTAAATTCTGGAACCACTCTGCCTTCCCTCAGGCATGTTTTTGAATTGTCTTTAGTGACTAGTGACCATGCCAGTCTTAACTGATGTTATGGTTTTAAAGTTGACTTCTAATGCTTATGGGATGACACTTCAGTTTCTTTGACACTTACTTAACATATACATCTTGTGAGAAGAACAAATGTAATTTGTTTGGGAGTTTTTCTGGCATGGATGAGTTTTAAAAGAAGTAAAATCTGATAATTCTTCCATGTTTCCCCTGCATTTGGGGTTATGTTTCCTGTGTTTTGGAAGAGCAAAGTCCCTGTTTCTTTCTCCATTACATGGCACTCTCACGCTCCCAGCTTGCACCGGGTGCCTGCATTCAGCAGATCAGAGAGGCATTTACGTTGGTGTGGGCTGCAAAGGCAGACATTTCTCTCATGTAGCAACAAAGACACATAGAGCGTGGTAAGCAGTGCAGGAGATGTGGAGGGTTCCCTGGGATCCTTGTCGTGCTGTGTGAATGAACTTGGAGCAACCCCTGAATTCTCCCCTCTTCCTGGGAACCCATAGAGACTCTTCCTCACACGTGGACTTACGGGTACTGCTTTGATCCAGGGCATTTAAAAAAAATGGAAAACTTGGATTTGTGAAACAAAAATTAATCACTTTTTTAAAATGAGTTTTACAAGCCTCTTTTAAGATTAATTATCTACTTCACTTCAAACGTTTCTGAATTTTTTCTTTCTCACAGGACTTGGTCGAAGAGCTGAAGACCTGTCTGCTGAGCAACATCGACTTGCTATAAAGTAAGTTTAACAATATATTCTCTAGTGCTTTGTATATCGATCATTATCTAGAGAGCTTCATTAAAAATTATTTGCGTATGATCTTCATTATGCGGATGTAATATTGTTCATTTAATGAATCTGCTATTGATGGACACTTGGATGCCTCCCAGTCTTTAGCTTTTGCAAATGGTAAATGATGAGTAACCTTGTCCATAGGTCATTTCAGATGGGTTTGGGTAGAGCTGTAGGAGTCCCAGGAGTGGGATTGCTGGGTCAGAAAGTAAGTGGATCTGTAATTTTGTTAGCTCTGCAGGATTCTCCTTGACTGGGGGTAGGTGTGTTCCAGAATTATTGGGCATGTGTCTTAGGGTCCTCAAGAAACAGTTGTCAGTGCCCATCAGTATGATTAAATGCTGGTGAGAAAAGAAAAAGGAAGTAAAGCTGGAGCAATAAAAACTGGCTGGGGATAGGAGGAAGGTTGAACGTGGACTTTGGTTGGTGTTGACGTGCAGTACAAAGGGGGTGGGTGTTGGAGAGGAAGGGACGTTATGCAAAGTAGGAAGATATCATATGGAAATGGAGATGACAAGTGGGGTAGCGTGTTGGGGGTGGTGGTGCGGCCACGGCCGAGAGTTCCTGCTAGCGAGTAACAGGAGCTGGCTGGGAGAAGGGAGAGAGGCCCAGGTGGTCATGGGAGTGAGTGCTTCGTTTCTCCATTAAGGGTTTGGGACTTGGAACCAATGGAGGGTCGCTGGAAGAGTCTTGTGTGCCAGGTTCCTTGCTAAGCATGTGGGAGTGTAAGTGCTGTGGGCATAACACCAGTGACTGGGCACCACTGGCATGAGGAAGCCTTTCCCCACAATTCTCCCCTGCCAGGAGAGCATGCCCCTTCAGATGCCACTGAAACACTAAACAGAGTGGCTCCTACAGAATTTTTCCCCTGCCACTACCCTGTCTATTGACCTTGAGCCTGATTCCAAAACAGACAAGAGACTGTTACAGGGGTAGTTTTGTGTGGCTTCTTCAAGTGGAAACTGGTTCCACCCATCATCTGTTTTGTATTTATTTTGGCAGTTGGGAGGGAGTTTTCCCATTTCAAAGCATCTCAGTCAGCTTACACTAGATCCGATTCTCCTGACTGCCTTATATTTATTAGCTTCATTTTCTCCTGTGGAGGGCTAAGGTTAATGAGAAAGCGCTTCCCAGCCCCAGAGTTGCCTTTGCCCTAGACCCCATGCTCCGTGTTTATACTAGTGGTCCGTCAGCAGAGGGCGCCACAGAGTGCTGCATTTTCTCTGAGCCACTCACCTCTCTGACTTCAACAAGATTTCTCTCTTAGGCAGATTTTTAGAGAAACAGAAAGAAGGAAAGATCCTGTTATGTTTGTTAAACTATAAAGATAGCACCTGTGCTTATGATTTGCAAATATGAAAGAAATAAGGGCTGAAGACTTTTCAACTTCTTTATTTTCACAGAGTAAAACCGTCGTTTTTGGAATACTCAAGCTACCTTCTCAACTTCATGAGCGTCATAGCTGGACCTTGTAACAACTTCAAGGACTACGTAGCCTTCATTGAGGGGAGACATATACACATGAAGTTGCTGGAAGTGAACTGGAAGGAAAAAGGTTTCCACAGCCTGCCAGAGCCTTCTCCCACTGTAAGTTTTCAGTGCCAAGTATTTACCCAGAGGTCTGGAAGTTAGGGTTTTGCTGCCCGAGCAGGCTGTCACTAACAACTGTTCTCATTGAAAAGGCGAACAGTTTATCAGAAAGTTTGGCCAATAACTTTTCCCTCCATTTGCTTAAAATACTGATGTTGGTGTTTATTTTCCGCTCTCTGTGTTGGAGAAACAGATGTTTATTTCAGAGTAGCTCACTGGCTGAGAAGATTAAAGCAATCAATCCATTCGTTAGGCAGCCAGTATTTAGTGCCTGCAATGGTCTCGGTGCTGTACTAGCTAACACATTCAAATTTATGGGTGTTTTGTCTTTGTGAATAGAAATTAATATACAGCCAAAGGATAATATGTCAATAAAAGGTGGAGGGAGAGGAAGTGGGGACCAGAATAAATGGTTATCTTGCAGAAACTGCTTGTTGCAAGGGAAACCAGTTTTACATTGCCCGAAGCTTGGTTTTAGACGTTGAGAGAATTTAAGATGGTGTTTTGAAATAACATTTTAATTTTTATCTGAATTTTATTAATGTTAAATTAGTCTATAGTAGGATAACTTATCAAACCTTACCAATAAGCTAAACTTATTCAGATAAAATATCCTATATTTAAGGGAAATTTGTCATTAGTTGAAGGAATGGGGAACGTTGGATAAGGGAGAAATTGAGGATAATTTCAATATTTCATAAATGCTGAAGTCTAGGCAGAAGTAAGTATTTGAAACTTTAAGTGATTTATGCATTAAGCATGAATTTTCAGATAGTTTGACACAGTTGGCTCCTCAGTACTTTGTTGTTAGCCAGATGTCACCGCTCCAGCTCGTACTGGAACACTCTAGGGGTGAAGTCACCTCGGCTATGAGACATCAAAGTAACCACGGGTGTGTCCACGCAGTGCCTGTCACAGGGGCACTTTTGCGTTTCACATGCCTCCATTTAGAAAAGAATATTATCATCAAGTCTTCATTAACATCAGTCTCCAGGAGACTTGCATTTTTGTGCACAGAGCAAGTGAAGTGGGGAGGTTGTGTTTGGGCTACATACTCATTGATGGGAAGGGCCTGCCCACTCCCCGACCACTGGCTAAGCATGGTGAGCATTTCAGTGGGAGCCACACACTGCTCTTGGTACCTTACATTCATCACTTTATAAATCCCAACCTACCATCTGGGGGTGGTGCTATGCTATCCCTATGTTACAGATAAAAGTAGTCTGTTTTTATAAAGTTGGGAACTATAATTGTGCTGATGTTAAATGGCATTTCCTGGAATGCCAGGGAAACTGGGAAAAATCAGTCTATCCGGAGGAATTTAAAATGTCAGTACAACTTACGCCCAGAGCAGACTGCATTTATCCATCCTGGAAAGTTGCTAAAGCTTTCCATTACCTGTCACAGGCATTTAATCCACATGCACAGAATCCTTCCTCATGAAGCTCAAGCTTCCCTGCTGGCAGTTCAGACCCATTTCCTGGGCTCTGATGGCTACAGAAGTGGAAGGCAGCGGTTCTGTCTCTCTGATGGAAGAGTGCCACCCTGTAGTGCCTGTTCCTCTTATGTGCTGGCTAATGAAACCATCTACTTTTGTTAGTAGCATTGGCTGGTGAAAATTTTCTTCCATTTTAGATGCATTCAGTCCTTAAGTGTGAAATATATCCTGCATCTAAGTAGAGCATCTGTGCCCGTCTTGCCATCCTGCCATTTATGCCATGAGGAAGAATGTCTGCTGCCACTCCTTCTAGGGACGGTGGCCAGAGCTATTAGAACAGCTTTGCTCTCCATGTGCCCTTGCCAGAGTTGTCCTCCTCACGCAGAAGTCTTCTGAGTAGTTCTACTGATCTTTTCCCCCTAATTTCAGGGAGCTGTGATACGCAAGTTGTGCATGACCTTGGTGTCTCTCCTTTTGTTTTTGACGCTCACGAAGACCTTCCCTGTCACCTGCTTGGTCGATGACTGGTTTGTTCATAAAGCAAACTTTCTGACTCGACTGTGCTACTTGTATGTTGTCATGCAAGCCTCAAAGCCCAAGTATTATTTTGCCTGGACGTTAGGTAAGTGTGTTGGAGTGGCCATAAATGAATGAGGAAAAAATGATACTCCCCGGGCGGCTTAGCCAGAACGTCACTTTGGATCACCAAGCCACAGACAGTCCGATACATAATGGAGAGCAGTTGAGCCAGGGTCATTTTTTGCTCTCCAGTGAAGCACTCGCCTTCGTGGCCATCCACGTTACACCCGATGATGAGGAAAAAAGCGATTCCGGCGGCTGTTTAAACCCAATGTTATTAACAGATGTCCAGCCTTGGAAGCCTCTTCCACGAGTCAACCATCTAGTGTGGAGGAAAGCTGGGGAGAAAGCCCAGAATGATCTGGCTGTCTTGTAATTTTTCTTGGTTGTACACAATACAGGATGCGCATCAATTTTACCAACTCATGTACTAATAATGTAGATTACACTTTTAAAGAAATTGTTGGTTAAGATTAATACCTTAGAGAGAAGCTGACTTAAAGTGATTTTTTTTAAGGTAGAAAGTTCAACTTAATCTGGTTTTCATGTACTTTTTCCCCCCTTATGAAGTAACTTAGTCAATATTAAGTTTTATCTCTTTTCAAACAATTTAGACTGGGAAAGTTTAAAGCTTTGCTGAAGTGAGCCATAAACCCTTCTCGTTACTTACCAGAACGGCAGAGGATTTTGATAGGGCTCAGCAGCGTTACGAATTTCCCATTTGGACCTTTCAGGAATGGGAGTGTGACATCTCGGCGGAAAGTGAGCTGGGCCCAATGTCCGAGAGCAGTGACCCTGTACGAGGTTGTGCAGATTATTAAACCCGGATCCCAGTGCTAGCCCACATTTCATGAGTGAGGGCACAGCACTTACCGAGTTCCTCTTTTCTCATTTGATGCTCCAAGGTTTTAGTCCCAAATTAAAGTGTGTAGCTACTAAATTATTTATTATTTTTCATTTTTTATTGTGGTAAAAATATACATAACGTGAAACTTACCATTTTAACTACTGTCTGTAGTGTACATCTCAGGGGCATTCAGTTCACTTACCTGGTCGTGTGGCTGTCACCACCCCCACCCAGACAGGAACTCCGCATCCATTCAGCAAAGTAATAGCGCCTCATTCCAGCCTCTCCCCTGCTCTGGGTCCCAATTGTTTTTAAGGGTCAAATTGTTCAGGGATAAGTTTGGTCGAAAGGAGTATTCATGTAACATTTGGCCAGAGAGGTCTGACTTAGAGCTTTAAAAAAATTTTCAGTGACGGAAATTTTGTTTCTTGTCATATTCTGTTTAATTCAAGGCATTTTGGGGGAGTGCCAGGTTCTGTGCTATGTGGCATTCAAAAGTAAGACGTCTCTTCTGTGCTCGAGATTGTCACCCTCCATGGAAACGCACACACACACGCACTCCAGCTGGGCCCTGCACATCACGGACTGTCCCCAGGGGAGGCCGAGGAGGTGACAAACGTGGACTGGTCATCGGGGAAGCCTTCAAAAGTCCCCTTGTATCTTACTCCTTTTTCTGCAGTTGCTTTATTATTTGAAGACAAATTTCCTTAGTATGTAGGCATTATATCTACCATGGTTGGACCTACTTGGGACACCAGGCTATTTTTCTGTGTGAAATAATATTTTCACTTTGCTCTACCATGAGTGAGTGTGTGTGTGTGTGTGAGAGAGAGAGAGAGAGAGAGAGAGGTTGGGAGAGAGTCTCTC
Organism: Macrotus californicus; assembly: GCA_007922815.1. Taxonomy (NCBI): domain Eukaryota; kingdom Metazoa; phylum Chordata; class Mammalia; order Chiroptera; family Phyllostomidae; genus Macrotus; species Macrotus californicus. The sequence continues at coordinate 7,174 of VMDR010007766.1, forward strand.
ACTCCCCTTACTGTCTTCTCCTCCTTCACTTACCTCTTCTCCTTTTATCTTTCTCTCTCCCCACCCGTCCTCTCCCATATTCTGTACCCCAGGGTTTAGGGGCTGGCTTCTGGACCAAATCAGCTCCTGATTTAAGGAGGAAAGAAAGGCCATTCCATGGCCTTACAGGGAAAGTCTAACACGGGGTCGGGATGGGGAGGGGTCATGGGGAGTGGGGGTGTCTGGCATGGTTCTGCTCTTTGGGGTGTTCCCCAGCTATTTGGACTACAGAAGTTACCTCTTCTGTGGATTGCTTTCTCTGTGGACTTTGCTCTTTTCTTTTTTTCCTCTTTTATCTTTTTTTTTTTTTTCGTAGCTTCTATAGAAACACTCCATTAGTTTGTATAGCCTCAATTTGAAGTTGGTTACTGTTTAGACTGCACGGGCTGGCTGGTCTGCAATTAACCTGTGTAGTATTTATGAATAACGAAGCAGTGAATAGTATAACAGGGAATATTTCAACTACTTAACTGAATAATTGTTTTTATTCAGCTGCTTAAAACACCATTTACATATAATTGATGTACTAATTATACATGATTATAAATTTAATCCCTAAAGCTAGCCTCTTGATGAATCTCAGCTGAGCTGCACTGTGTTAGCCTAGTGCTAGTTACTGTTTATGTTGAAAAAATACAGCTCTTTTCTTTGGACTTAGTGTGCAATTCTGGTTGTTTTTTCCATACTAATTAGTAATAATTAGTGAGAAATAATTAGTGAGACTGAACTTTAGCCCAGGCTGTGTTCTAAAATCACAAACTCTAAAATATATATGCTTAAATTAATTTATCTGTAGTAATACGTTAGAACCATACATAATATAACTAAAGGCAATTTTGGACTGTTTTTTTAAAAATTGATTTTAGGAAGAAAGGAAGTGGGGGAGACAGACAGACAGACACTGATCAGTGGCCTCCCGTAGGCACTCTGGGGACTCTCCCCTGCAGCCATTAGATGTACAGGATGACATTCCAACCATCTGAGCCACCTGGCCAGGGCCCTACTGTTTTAATCCTTTCCTCATCCCTTTAAAGTAGGTACCATTATTGTAGCCATTTCATATTCAAGAGAATAGGTCTCTAGAAGTTAGATAACTCTCCCAAGGCCATGCATTTACTCTGTTGCTGAAGTGGAGAGAGGAACCCAGGAGATCTGCCTTCAGAGCCCACCTGGAGCGTTAAGTGAGAATGTCTGTAATGTACAGAACCCTAAAAGATAGTAAGTGCGTGTGTGTGCGTGTGTATGTGCACGTGCCCGATCTGAGGCTGGAGGTGGAGAAGGAATCCCAGGGTTGCCATGCTGGGCTCAGCACAGTCAATCCAGCTGTGTTTAGTTGTCAACACCGACCTCAAGGGCCCTTCTTCTCCCAGTGTAGTGAATCCCCCATCATTCACAAATTTGAAACTATTTAAAACACATATTTAAAACTATTTGTTTCTTTTTTTTTAAGATTTTATTTATTCATTTTTAGAGAGAGGGGAAAGGACGGAGAGAAACATCAATGTGTGGTTGCCTCTTGCATGCCCCCACCTGGGGACCCAGCCCACAACCCAGGCATGAGCCCTGACTGGGAATTGAACCAGCAATGCTTTGATTTGCAGGCTGGTGCTCAATCAACTGAGCCACACCAGCCAGGGCTAAAACTATTAGTCTCTTAACTGGCACACTCTTGCTCTGTTTTCCTTTCCGCTGAGCTTCCATCCCGTTGGCTTGGGAGAATGACATAGCAGGACTCAGCACCCTTCTCCCTTCTAAAAGAAACCAGATCATTTTACGGTGAAGCCAAGGGTAAGATAAGCAACATCAAATCATCAACTGTGCCAAAACTGAAGGAGACAAACACAGAACAGGTTGTTTTTCTTTAGAGGAGCCCTTCAGAAGTCTGTCTGGAGTTGGGCTTCAATTCTAGAAGCAGAAGGAATAGAGCCACAGGAGAGGAAGATTTCTCTAAGATCTCTAGATCTAAGACTTTACTGTGTTGTGATTTAATTAGTTTTACTATAGTATTTTCTTTAAAAAAATAATCAGTGCACTTAAATGAAAAGAGGCAGCTATCCTCTTGGTCATCATAGTAAAAGTATATTGATTTTGTTAAGTCTCTATTTGTTTATAAAAACATTTCATTAAGGGATTAGAAATGTATACGCACTGCAGGGGGAGATTTTCATAGAGTTCAGTGACGTCAAATAAATATGATAGCAGGAGCTTTTAGAGTGACTTGATGGGTAGGACGTCACTGGTGTTGTGTCCACGTGTGGCCTCTCTGACAGCTGGCCCCAAGCTCACATCTCTAGCTCTCTTCTTTTTCTTGTATTCCACACTTTACTAATTGCACCTTGGCAGGTCCAACTGATACACTACTGGCATGTCGTGCTTAATAGATTCAGAAGGAGCTCCAATTTCTCTTCCAAGCTCCATCTCCTGACTTAATGCTGTCTTCCCAGGTTAGGTCCTGCCATCTGTCATGGCGGCTCTTGGACCTCTGTGGGGTCTCTTGTTTCTTCTGGTCTTTACTTCTGAGCTTAAGTGCAGTTTCACCTTTTCCCTCGGTCCTCTCCTATCAAGCTGGTCACGAAATCCTCCTTGGGGCTTCGTTTTGGCTTTCCTTTCCCTCTTTTCCTCATGTTGCATTCTGTGAGCATCTAGTGCCTCTCTTCTTACTTAGCAGGTGCTCACTAAATGCTAGTGAACGGGTAAAAATGAGTGGGAAAAAATTGAGGTCAACAAAAAGCCAAAAACGTTTCTCAGATTCACAGTGGTACCAGGTATCCTTGAAATTTGGGAGGTTTCCTTTCCGAGGGAACTACTGCATGTCTCTCAATCTTAAAGCTAGACAGACATTGGTACCTACATTTTATAGTGGCCATGTGACTTCTGTTCCATACCCTAATGTGTTGTTTTGAAAACCACAGCTGATGCAGTGAATAATGCAGCTGGCTTTGGGTTCAGCGGAGTGGATAAGAGTGGAAATTTCTCTTGGGATCTGCTTTCTAACCTAAACATCTGGAAAATTGAGGTGAGTCTGTTTCGCTTCTGGACGAAGCTGCCATAGTGAGTGAAACAATGGTTTGCTGTGAGCCAGGGTCTGAGGAAAAGCTGCTCTCAGGCAATGCGGGCCCAGCAGCCTCCTGCACTTTTTGTGTCTTGGAAACTTTTCCTCCTCGTTTTTCTCTTTTTAAAAGATACTGTGTGAGCGTTTTCATGTTTCAAGGAATAATAACAAAAAGTTCTGAAAAGGAGCCAGGAAAAATCTTTGTGTTATTTACATTCCTGGTCTTTCTACTAGAGAGCTCAGAAGCCGTTTTCTCTTGTTCCTCTTCTGCTCTCTTCAGTCAAGAACACAGACTGGAAGCGTCTGTCTTTGGATTTCAATATCGTGAGTGCTCTCTGCGTTTCCTTTGGAAACACTGATAACACATTTGTGTTTATGAAGAATTGTCATGGCCCACAGCGTTTAGGCCACTAGGAACTGTGTGGTTTTTTCTTCTCTTTAGCTGGTTTTGTTCTAGGACCACAGTTCCCGATATGTCTTCATCACTACAGATGGTCTCCTTGGGGCCACGTCACTATCGACCTTGTCAGCAATCAGAGCTGATAGGACTACCAAGTCTCAGACCCTTTCGCCGATGCAGTGGGATAGGAGTAAGGGTGTGGTCCTCAGCATACAGTGTTGGCTCTCCAGCCAGGTGACTCATGTTTGTGATTGGTGGGAGTTTTCCACCCACCACAGGGAGGCAGGGTGTCATTGGAGAGTCTGGCCAGCAGGGGATATGCATGGAGAGCAAGAAGCTAGGAGTGTGGGGACTGACCAACCACCTGCTCCCCACGTTAGGTGGACACTAGGCAGGGGATACCCTCCACCTTCTTGGTGCCTGAGGCTTCTCTTCATCTTAAATGGACAAGTTCTAGCCTCCAGAACGACCTTTCTCATTTTTGGAAAAACAATGTAGATAATCTACAGGCTTCTCTTTTCTATACAGATGATGTCAGAGAGAGTACAGATGTGTTATGGCTTTCCTCCCTTTTTCTAAGATTTTTCTCTTCCTCAAAACTCTTGGACTGCTGGCTGCTGTGGGTAATTGTCCTTTGTAGCGGCCCCCCTTGACCTTCAGTGGCGCACCAGTCTCCTCAGCTGTGCCCCAAAAGACAGAGTCATTTCACAGAGGGCATGTGTTCAGGGGAGGGGCTAACTTATTAGGTTATGTATTTATTATAAAGGAAAACAAGGAGAAAGTTTGTATTTTTAATTGAGTTGATACAGAGCAAGGAGCTGAAGAAAACCAAGGAAGTCCAATTTAGTTAAGGTTCCTTGAAGCTGTGTGTTCAGTATTTTGTGAGCCATAGAAGATATGTGTGTATAACATTTTGTTAGCCACAGAATATATGGATAGATAGGACTCCTTAGGGTTGTGAAACAAAAAGTCATAATACAAAATCTGTCTATTTATTTCTAGTGATGATCTCTCTTCTTCCCTCCCTCTCTTCTTTCCAAACATATTACATTAGGCCAGTGTGTGACCTATCTCAGATTTTCTTACTGTTGAAACAGAAAAAAGTGGCGCTTGTACTTTCCACGATCATTAGGCGTTCTGGTTCTTGAATATATGTTTTGTGCTTTCTACCACCAGCCTTAAATAAGACTTTTAATTACTTCATTTTTCAGTGAGGAGACCTTGTTGATTGATGGCTTATTTTGGAATGTGTCTTCCTCAGCCATTGATTTGCTTGTGCCATTTCCAGTTTGGTGATGTTCCTTTGTTTTCTCTTCTGTATTGTGCTTCCTTCATGCATAAAATCTTACTGTTCTAGATACAATAGGAAGCATTTGAACACATGCAGCTGTTTGTAGGAGAACCTCACCAGACTGACCTAGTTTATAGATGGCCACGTAGTGGAACGATGACAATGAAATCCAAGTTGTCTCCATAAAGGCACTAAATTCACATGATTAAACTTTTCCTATGGCAAATCCCCTTTTAGGGTATTGAGTTTTAAAATTCAGATGACTTAAACAGAATTTTTTTAAAACCAGAGAAGAAGGAAAACTCACAAAACATTCCTTCAGTTTTCGTATAATTTGAGAAAAATGGAGACTTTGCAAGCCAAGTTTTAGTCAATCTTATAAACATCAGAATTTGACTGCATTCAGTGGAACAGCTGATAGACTCCTGACTGCGTAGTCTCTATTGAAATAGCACATCGAATCTGCTGCCAGGGAAATTCTGGGGAGGACTTTCCATTACTTGGGGTATTTTTAAAGCTAATGATAGGTGTTATTTTCTTCTTTCTAGACTGCTACGAGTTTCAAAATGTACCTAGGGAACTGGAATATTCAGACAGCTACTTGGCTAAAGCGGTAAGAAAAACAGAAGCGACCTTATTATGCACAGCGCTGGGATACGTTTCGATGGGAGCTGTTGGTGAAATAGCAGCAGTCTGCCCATAGTAATGTCGTTGGTCACTTTTGTTTTGTATGAACATTTATGCCCTGTAGGTGAAAAAGTAGAAATATAGTGATTTGAGGTCACAATGTAAAATGTTGCTTTTAATGAATCAAATGCTCAGTCCCGCCATTCCTGTGCACCAGGTACTCATTGAATCCTCATGTCAACCCTGTGAGATGTTGGTAATTATTATCCTCATTTTGAAGATGAGCAAAGTGAGGCACAGAGAGGCTATGTAACTTGCCCAAAGCCGAACAACTCGTGAGTAATGGACAGGAGGCCAAACAGAAGATCTACAGAGCCAGCTCTTAACCTGCGGGCTGTGCTGCCTCTAGCCTGGAGGAGAGTCTGTTGATCAGCTGTCAGAGAGGGTCATTGTCGGCATCTAATCCCTGAAGATCGCTGCATTTATCCCTAGCATTAAAAGCTACCCTTAGATGTTTATGCTTTTAACACTTTGCATTTTTGTTGATATTTCTGTTTCCCTGCACATGCCAAAGTTAGAAACATTACTTTCTGTGGAACTGATAATATGCTATCTGGGAATAATATGCTATCCTTGAGACTCTAGCTAGTGAATATTTCTATCATATAAGTGCAGGGAGAGTATAAAAACACTAAGCTTTAGATTCTGTTTTTGATAAATAGCCTTTTTTCTTATGTGAAAACTAGGGTAAAAGAAGAGACAAAGTAAGCTCATACAGTGTTGTCTGAAAATTGATCTGAATATGCAGTTTTTGAAAATTTGCCCTTAATACTATTGCTGTTAATTTTGCAAATAATTTTAGCATAAATCTCTCTTTGTGTATTTCGAGTAACCCCAATGTACCAAGAGTCCTACAGTCCCTATTCAGAGTTCTAAGATGATTTGAACATACATATATATGCACATAAAAATGAAAAAAAATAATACATTTTGGAAAGTGAAATAAATGATTTATAAAAAAAGATACAGAGGGCAAGAAATAAGTACATATGCAAACTAGTTCTCATTTTAAAAGAAACATTGCAAAGACTGTCGCAGTCCCTTGTTTTGTGATTGGTTGGAGTTTTCCACCCACCACAGGGAGGCAGAGTGTCATTGGAGAGTCTGGCCAGCAGGGGATATGCATGGAGAGCAAGAAGCTAGGGGTGTGGGGACTGACCGATCACCTGCTACCCACGTTAGGTGGACACTAGGCAGGGGATACCCTCCACCTTCTTGGTGCCTGAGGCTTCTCTTCATCTTAAATGGACAAGTTCTAGCCTCCAGAACGACCTTTCTCATTTTTGGAAAAACAATGTAGATAATCTACAGGCTTCTCTTTTCTGTACAGATGATGTTCCCCCAAATGTGTTCTCTTCCTATGTGGAGGGAGCCATACTCCTTAGCTTGGGTTTAAGTGCATGGTGGGTGTTAACCGTGTTTCTAGTTTATTTTCTGTTTGGGTCTTTCTTTTAGTAAACAAGTAGTGCTTCCTTACAGTGCCATTGGCAATCCTAGGCTCCATTTGGAAGAAAGTCCCCTAACACTTTGTTCTAATTATCAGCAGCGAAGCCAAAGATCTCCAGGGTATTTTGCTGACAGTTTCTAGAGCCACATAATATCACTCCTTAAGGCACATCCATGGGTCGAAACCCGAGGGCACCGTGAGAACTGGAAGGTCACACAGCCGACTCGTTGATGCTATGCTGGAGTCACTGCCAGAAGGGATGAAAAGGGTCGTAGAGTTGAGTGGTCAGATGGCACAGGGAGTAGGTTGAAAATGTAAATTAATTCTGACTGAATGAAAATATCCATTTCTAAAGGCCCTTATCCTGATTCCAAAACTGTCGGGGCCAATGGCCTTATTTATCCAAAATTATTCCTGGTAGCTTAGGCTATTGGTGGAAAGAACTGGGCGGAGACTGAGCACTTGGGTTTTTATTAGCCACAGGGTGATGGGGTCCAGGTCATGTAGTTCTGTGGACATTAAAAATTCATACTTCTCGAAATACCGAATATGAATTGCCTATCTGGTGGTGTTCAAGAGAACACAAGTTCAGGCTGCTTGGGCTGCATCGCGAGACCCCGAATAGGGCGAGGCAGGCCACCAGGAGTATAGCACATGATTTCTGTGGGTCCGATTCGAAAAGATGCCAGTGTCACTGGAAGTTTCTGGTATGTTTGACCTGTGGCACATTGCACCTGCCTGTCTTTGCAGAGTGTGCTATGAGAGAGTCCCCTGGCACCCCACAGTGCTCACCTTCATCCTGTCTGCCCTGTGGCACGGTGTCTACCCAGGGTACTATTTCACCTTCCTGACTGGAATCCTCGTCACAGTGGCAGCCAGAACGGTAAGCTCGCTTTGTTTGTGGGGTCTTTTCCTTGGTACTCTGATGCCTGTGTGTTTGTTGTCACCCAGTCCTATTAGGAGTCAGGGGATGAGGGGTGGGAGCGATGTTCTGAAGGATTAAACAACAGAGGTCTTCCCATTAGAGAAATGCCTCAGTGTATAGGAACTTGTGGCCGTACAATGGTTAACCATTTTATTTTCATAATGTTTACAGAAGGTGTTTGTGAAACAAAAGGAATTTTAGGAGTGATGTTTAGTAACTTAAAGAGATGAGAACATTTTTAATCATTAAAGGCTGTGAATGTATGAAATCTACTAATCTACTAAGTGACAATCTGCTAATCTACTAAGTGACAATGACTGGTGATTAATGTAGGCTTTGTAAGACTTCATTTTACTTAAGCTTCATTTCTCATTTCATTCTCCTAAGCCCAGAAATACTTCAGACTCTGAGTAGCTGGTAAAATTGTAGCCGCAGGGACTGTGTTCTGTTAGATCACTCTAACCTCTCCTGTCTGATTCAACTGAATTAGTTTGTGTAAAGTCCTTTGTGAGTTTTATAAATCTGGTTCTCTAGGTTTTTTGGGCAGACTGTTCCTACTGTTTGCTGGCTGTAGAGCAGGAATATAAAGGAATAAAAAATATGCCTTCCCTCAAAGAATGAGATGAATATGTGTACAATTACAACTCAGTGTACTCTAACTGTCAGATACAGAATTTTGTATTTGATTTTATTCAGTCTTTGATAATGATCGTGGCCTTTCTTACTCAGGTGTCAACGGCTTTTAATGACATTTGTTGAACTGTGTTTTGGATGTGGAGGTTGGAGCCCCAGCATAGCTACTCACTTTATCTGTTCTCTGAATATGTCTAAACTTTTAGTTTAGTTAGATGAAAGTGTGTTGGAATATATGTGTGAACAAGGTGGATGATCGTTTATTTTAGATTTTTCTTTTTTAAAAAATTATTTTATTGTTGTTCAAGTACAGTTATCTGCATTTACGCTCCACCACTCCCCCCTAATCCCAGCCATCCCCCACCCCGCTCCCCTGCTTCCACCCTCCCCTTAGTTTTGTCCATGTGTCCTTCCTCCCTATTGGTTAATTGATTGCTATTCATACTGATTAGCACACTTTAAAAATATATATTTACCTATTTGTGCATAGGAAATAGGGAAGACATTTTCTTTTCTCCAATTTATATACATACTTGAATTATGAAAGAAAATTGAGAAACAGAGGCCAGGATGATCTAAGAAACAAAAGCTAGAGTTTGGTGTGTTATCAAGAATATATTGAGAGTATTATTTCTTAAAATATCTTTAGTTGATCTCAACTGGCCCAAAGCCTTTCTTTTGGGTGGCTTGGAAACATTTTTCACAAATTTGTAAGGTAGGGATGGAGAGGAGAGGGTTAGTAGAATGGTATTTCCATTTTTTGCTGAACTAAGAATGGAATCAAGCAGTCATGAAGTGTCTTAGACCCGAGCAGTCACCTCATATAATCTCCCACATGCTTTCCAACAGTGCCACTGTGGCTCTGCCCCCACTGTGGATGGACCTCCAGCTTCTGTCCCGTGGAGGGGAGGAGTCAGCTGCCCGGCAGCCCTGGGGGCCCTTTCCTGCTTTGAAGGCTGACCTACCTACAAGCCAACCTTTGTTTCAGCTCCACCTTTGCTTCTTAGATCTGGAAATTAGGTGTCTTTCTAGAGGCAAATCTAGTCACGTGTGTCCAAAGACCTACAAATGATCATACCCTTTGACCCAGCATGTTCCATATCAGAGAGTCTCTCAGTTTCCTTGCCTGTCAAATGAGTAAATGATGCTTCCATGACAGGCTTGTTGGGAGAGTCAACAGACACGATACAGGTAAAGGATTAGCACAGGCTTGGCATGCAGTGAGCACTCAAAAATGGTAGCTGCTCTCGTCATTATTAATGGTAGTATTACTTCATTACTGTTCTTCAAGGAAGATAATTAGGAAGCAGTGTAGAGGTTCATCTACCACAGCAGCATCACAGAACTGTTCACTGTAGCAGGGGGTGGGACGAAAGCTAACTTTTCCTTAAGTAGTTTAAAATTGCATTTGGGGTTAATACTTAGTGATGTGGGGAAAAAAACCTCATGGCATATTAACTAAATGAAAAAACAGGCTAAAAATATATCGATGCCATTGAAAATATAAGTGTGGGTATATACAGATAAAATAAGGCTTGGAAGGATATGTGCCTAATTTGTAAACAGTGCTTTTCTCTGGGAGATGTGAAAAAAGAAAAAAAAAGTTGTTTTTGCCTAGTTCTTTAAATAATTTTCTACCATGAGCCTGTATTTTCTCACAACAAGAAAAACCTTGATGGTAATATTTTAGTTGAAAATAGAACTGAGATGGTTTCGACCCTTTGTGTTCATAAAGTATACCTGCATGCACAGAGTAGAAGTTGTTTTTTAATTTTTCACCCCTCCCTTTGCCTTTTTTGGTTTGCAGGTGAGGAACAACTATAGACATTACTTCCTTTCTTCAAAAGCCCTCAAGGTCGTTTATGACGTGGTCACCTGGGCTGCCACTCAGCTGGCCGTCTCATACACAGTGGCGCCCTTTGTTATGTTGGCCGTCGAACCAACCATCAGTTTATACAGGTAAGTCCCCTCGTTCTCAGCTGCTGTTCAGTAAACTTGTCTATGTTCTCTGGGTTTGACTTAGGCATTGGTAAATGGAATCAACCAGTACTATTTCTAAGTATAGCTTCATTGTAAAAATGTCCATAGAAAGATTAAGGTCCTGGAAATACCAACACACATACCAGTACAGATGAGCAGAGCTGACGGGAAGCCCTTCAGCCATCTGTAACATAATTGAGGGATGCTTAAAAGCAGTAAATTTGAAGGGGCAGGTCTGAATTACAAACTCAGAGGGTGAATTTGCTGCCTTTGCCTCTTTTCTCGGGGTTAGGCTATGTTGGAGTCTGTGGGCCATTCTGAGAAAAGGACCGAAGTGGGGAGGTATAGAGGCTGCTGCCTGCTACTGGGAACAGCGGACTCGGGGGTCTGCAGGAGACCTCTGTGTCCTACGGGGAGGGTAGTTCTGGGGGTGGGCCTGAGGATTCACGTGGTCAGTTGCATGTGGTGGAGGAGGTTCACACAAGAGCCGAGAGGTCTTTAGGGAAAGGGTGTAGGTCCTTATATTCAAACGCCAGTGCTCCGGCTGAACTGCAAATCTATTCTTGCTTACACTCTTATGTTGAATCAGTTGCATTTTTTCCACTCTTCAAACTGGTTATGTGACCTCTGGCAAGTTACTGCCCTCTTTCACCTTTTATTCAACTGTAAAATGAGGCTAAGAATAGAATCCATCTCAAAGCCCATTTGTTAGAACTGAATGAGGCAGATGTGGAAAGGGCTCAGCCCAGTGCCTGGCATATAGTGTTTTCAATAAATGCTAACTTGTATTATCTAATGGCTTGCACATTATACAATACAATTTCGTAGATAAACTTTGGAGCATAGCTATGGTCAGAAAAGTAACTTAGAAATAAGCAATGTAAACATGCCTTATTTGTACATTGGGGATTTCCTGTAGTTGATTCATTGGTCAGGAATGATCAAAGACACTTTTACTCCTCATAACAGGTACACAGGATGACTCTTTTTAGGTTATAGGAAAAGAAGGTAGAGGGAACTATATAACACTTATCAATAAAATTTGTTTCTATAAGATGTATTAGATCATAGGAGTTATGTCAGTATAACGTGGAAGTTGACTAATTGGTTTTTACTAATACACAAATTTTTCTAGAGAATAGCGTGTTGGGAGTGAGATCGTACATACTCTGAGCAAATGGTACAAAGATCTAAGAGAGCAGGTAACAGGAATCTGACTCAGACCTGGCCTCAAGGGTGCTTTTAGGAGCAAGTGGCATTTGAGCGAAGGCCTGAAAGCTGCCCAGTAGGAGTGAGGCAGGCACAGCACGTGTAAGGGTGGTGGGTGAGGTGGAGCGCTGTGGGGCGTGCTTTAAACGTGGGGAACGGCAGAGAAAAGCCCCCTTGTGATAGGGGAAGGCTCTGTGCACTGAAGACTTGAGAACCATGAGGCTGTGCAGAACACAGGACCCAAGGTAGAAAGCGATGAGCTAAGAAGAGAGAGGTAGTTGTATCCCTATTTATTACACAAGGAAGTGAGGGCTCAGAGGTGGGTAACTGGACAAAACTCACACAGCAAGTAAGTGCTAGACCAGAGCTCCTTTAACAGCAAGATCAATAATGCAGTTATTAAAAATTTCTTTAGAAGTTACTTTGGAAGAAAATGACTTCTTAGGGATCCCACTAAGTGGTGATTTATTTGGGATGACAGGCATTTAACCAACTAAAGTTTGCTAATTCCTACTCTGAGGCAGGGCTCTAGGGTAAGAATTAAAGAGTTATCAATCCAGATGACTCTCAAGTAGATTTCCATTTCTTTTTAAAACCAGTGTAGAATATTAGGACAAAAACGCCTTTGTTTGGGTGAAATTGACATTTCTGTTAATTTTGTCAATTCAGATGATTCAGCCTAATGCGTTATCTTATTATTATGGTTACTCACACAGACACACCTCATTAAATTGTGTTTCTCAGGTATTGCATGTTTTATAAATTGAAGATAAGACCCTCTGCCAGCTAAGAGATTATGATTTGCTGAAGGCTCAGATAATGGTTAACGTGTATTTAAGTTAAGGAACGTACATTGTTTTTTAGACATAATGTTGTAGCATACTTAATATACTACAGTATAGTGTAAATACAAGTTTTAAATGCAGTGGGAAATAAAAACTTTGTGTGACTCACTTTACTGAAATGTTCACTTCTTGCAGTGGTACACACTGAACCCACAATGCCCCCAATGTATGTCTGCGTTTAGAGTTGAAATTCCTTATCTAGAGCAGCTCTGTTTAGTAGAAGTTTTTACAGCGGCAGAAATGCCGTCCTATATACTGACCATGGCTGTTGAGCATTTGAATCCTGCCTAGTGTGACTGCGGCCCTGAAATGTTTATTTCATCTAATTTTAATTAATTTGAATTGAAGCAGCCACCTAATGCCAACAGCTGTTATAGACTGTGTCTGCAAAAAGGGTTTTCAGAATCTTTTAAGAGAATCACTGTATCTGGTAAAGGAAATTAAACTGCGTGGTCTTAGTGGAGGTGGGTCTGGTTGCATTCCAGATCTTTTCCTGCCTTGGGCTAATTTCGGTAACTGGCCATAAACCACGGTTTTATGCGTATCCATTTCTCAGTATATCCTTCACTGCTTAACATTTAAATTTCAGATTTATTTCATTTTTATGTCTGGTCAGTTTTCAATCTCTAGTGACTTCAAATCTCAGCCTAATTATTTTCTTTAACTTGTAAATGAGCCCCAAGTGAACTCTTAAATGTACAGTAGTCCCCCTTTATCTACCAGGGACACATTCCAAGACCCCAAGGGGATGCCTGAAACCATGGATCGTACCAAACCCTGTAAATACTATGTTTTTTTTCCCTGTACATACATAACTTTGTACTTAACGGAAGCACTTTACAGCTTTTCTTAGGCATATCTGAATGATCAGAATCACGACTCTTGTGCTTTGGGGCCATTATTAAGTATAATAAGGGTGACTTGAACACCAGCGCTGTAATACTCTGACAGTCAGTCTGATAACCGAGAAGGCTACTCACGTGTAGGGCGTGTCCAGAGTGTGGAGACTCTGGAGATGGAGTGGGATGGTACAAGGTTTCATCACACTGCTGAGAACATTGGGCAATTTAAAACTTACGAATTATTTATTTCTGAAATTTTCCACTCAATATTTTCAGACCGCTATAGACTGCGGGTAACTGAAGCCCCGGAACAAGGAGAAGGGGACTACTATATTATGAAAGAACCTGTCTCAGCTAGGGCTGCTATGACTGAGTACTGTGGACTAGATGATCTAAACGAGACGTCTGTTTCTCACACTTGGTGAGAGCTCTCTTCCCAGTTTGCAGAAGGCTGCCTTCTCACTGTGTCCTCATGGCAGAGGGAGAGAGAGAACGAGAGACAGGGAGGGCGTCGCGGAGAGAGACAGAAGGAGGAGGGGGGAAAGAAGTCCAGGGAAACAGGGAGAAGGAAAGTAGGAGAGAGCGGGGAGAGGAGAAACATGAAAGAACAGGCAGTGAAGAAGAGACAAGGACCAAGATAGCCTGAGTCAAAGAGACAGAGAGGGAGGGGAAGAAGAAAGAGAGAGCTTGTGAGTACTTTGGTTTCTTTCTCTTCATTTATGGGCACTAACCCTGTCATGGGGGCCCTGTTCTAATGGCCTCATTTAAATCCTATTAGCTCCCAAAGGCCGCTCCTCCAAATACTGTCTGCTCACATTGGGAGTTAGGGCTTCAAAATGAATTCTGGGGGAAAACAAGCATTCATTCCATAGCAGAACCATTACATGAAACAGCTGTGTAAAACAAATCTTCATACAACTAGATAATACTTTTTAAAATTCAGTGTGTAAGAATGTTAGAATTTGTGTAGAAACTGTGGTAGACTGCAAGCTCCTGGAGTGTAAGAATGATGCCTTATTCATCTATGTATCTGGAGTACTTAGTTCAGTTGCCTTATTCATCTATGTATCTGGAGTACTTAGTTCAGTTCCTCGTCTGCCCAATAAATGTTCGGTGAGCTTTTCCATAATAAAAAGATGAAGTACTCTTTAAAAGTTTAGAGAAATATAGAATGTCAAAATAAGTTACTAAATTTCATTAGGGGACTGAAGTTGTTTTCTCTTTATTACCAAAATATTTGGCTTTAATATAACCTAATTGCTCCAGTGTACATTTGGCCACATATAAATAATTAAGGAAAAATGCAAGAATAAAGTGTACTTGAGGTGAGCCAACTTTGAAAACTGGAATTATCTGTGTGGACAGTCACAGTTTATACTTGTTGAGCCAGCGTGTTTATCTCCGGGGCTCTTTTTTACTCTCAGTGATGTCCTAATTTAGACAGTACATGTGACGGTCACTTCCTGTGGGTCTTCTCCCTGTCCGCTGGTTACATTACTGTTACTCCTCTGAAGACTTCTGGTTAAGATGGTAAAGTAGGTAAATGCTATGCTCATCCCCTCCCACGACCACATCAAAATGACAACTAAATTATAGAACAACCATCATTGAGAACCAATTGAAGACTAGCTGAACAGAAGTCTTATAAATAAGGATATAAAAAGCTACTATGAGACTCGCAGGGGGGCAGAGATGTGGAATGGGCAAGTCCCACATCCATGGTGTGGCAGTTTAGAATCAGGAGGGATATCTCAGCTGTGGAGGTCCTCACTGAGGAGCGAGGGGACCAGGTGCCCTAGTCAGGACACCAGTGCCAGGAAAGGAGTCCCCATGACATTGACTATGAAAACCAGTGGGGATTGCATCTGAGGGCCTGTTGGAGTCCCAAGTATTCCTCTTAAGGGTCCCATGCATGGAGTTACTCATAGACTCACTTGCTCTTCACTCCAGTGCAGGCCAACAACTTGAAAAACACCAGGGACATACAGTGGTGGAACTGAATTGACAAGCTTCAGAGCGAGGGCTGGAGGGATAGCTCTCTCCAAGGCTAGAAGTGCTGGTAGGTGCCATGTTGACTTGTAGAGTTCCCCTTTCACCACCCAGCTGGCCTGGTGCAGGTGGGTACCAAGTCTGAGCTCCTTATTAATGTGGTTAACACTGTTTGCCTTGCCCTGGGGATTCCCTGAGACCTCAACCCACACAATTTGCATGCCTAGCCTGAGCCTCTTCCAGTGGCTTTTCCATAGGTGTGGACTACCTCAGTTCCTGATGTTGACTTTCCTAAAATCTCTCAAAGGTCCACAAACCCCGGAGAAGTAGGAGCTTGCCTTGGTATGCCCTGAATATCTTGTTAAGCACCCCAGGCCTGAAACCAGCAGAGACTGGTCTCAACTTCCATTGTAACTCCCATCGGATGGTCTCAAACCTAGCATAAGCTATGGCAAATGTAGGCTTGGAACATAGCGTCAGCTAAGTTGCCACAAGCCTGGCACAAGAGGCAGCTGACCTCAGCTCACATGACGGTGTTCACCAAAGGGTCCAAGCCCAGTACTAGTAGAAGTTGATTTCAGTTCAAAGCATAGCCTCTACTAAGTGCCTCTGGCCCAGCATAAGCAGCAGCCAACTGCAGGTCAATTGTAGCTCCCAAAAAGCAGCCCAACCTGGGCGCAAATACTTGGCCTGCACCAGAGCCCCTTATAAAAGGCTCCAGAACCAACACACCTGGTGGCCAGCTTGAGACCACATGAGAGCACCACCCAACCAGCTCCACAAATGACATATGTGAAGGTCAGACTCAACTGGCACCAGTGCCCCACTAAAGTGACTCCTGCTCCATGTGATCAGTCTCAGCATAACAACTTGTCTGCTGTAGTCATGTCCAGCCCTCAGAGCCAACCAGCCTGAGGGTCTTTCTCACTCACTGATGAGCCATGGCAATCAAAGCTCAACAATAGAAGAGCACAGGCAAGGGACACCCCTGGAGCCCATGGCTCACATGACAATGAAGACTGTGCCGCTGGACAATGGGGGATACCTGCTACCTCAGGCCACTCTGCAAAGGCTGAGTGATGTAGCCAATCTACCTAACACACAGAAATGAACACAGAGAATCAGCCAAAATGAGGAGACAAAGAACCAAGTTCCAAATGAAAGGACAGGACAAAATACCAGAAAAAAATAACTAAACAAAATGGAAGCAAGCAATCTACAAGATACAGAGTTAAAAAACAGTGCTTATAAAATGCTCAGTTAACTTAGGGAAGATAGGTGAACTCAGTGAGAACTTCAACAAAGAGATAGAAAACACAAAAGACCCAGTCTGCAATGAAGAATACTTTAGAGGGAATCAATAGCAGATTAGATGAGGCAGAGGATAAAAGCAGCAATCTGGAAGCCATGGTAGCAGAAAATACCCAATTAGAACAGCAAAAAAAAAGTAAATAAATAAAAAATGAGGATAGTTTTAGGGGCCACTGGGATAACATCAACCATAACAACACTCACATTATAGAGGTACCAGAGGAGAAGAAAGAGAACAAGGGATTAAAAACATATTTGAAGAAATAATGACTGAAAACTTCCCTAATCTGGTGAAGGAAATAGACATATTAAGTCCAGGGAATGGAGAGAGTCCCATACAAAATAGACCCATAGAGGCCCACACCAAGACACATCATAATTAAAATGCCAAATGTTAAAGACAAAGAATCTTAAAAGCAACAGAGAAAAGCAGTAAGTTATGTACAAGGGAGCTCCCAAAAGAGTATCAACTGTTTTCTCAATGGAAACACAAGAAACAGAGAAATTAGTCTAAACACAGCACTACAGAAAGTCACCAACACAAGAGAGCATGAGAATATGAAGGGTACAAGGGAGAACTACAAAAACAATCAGAAAACAAAGTGGCAATAACTAATACCTATCAATAATTACTTTAAATGTAAATGAACTAAATGCTACAATAAAAACACAGAAGGTGGCTAAATGAATTTTAAAAAAAGGCCCATACACTGGTACCTGTAGGAGATCCATTTTAGATCAAAAGACACCCACAGGCTGAGAGTAAAGGAATGGAAAAAAATATTTCATGACAAAAGAAAAAAAAAAGAGCTAAGGTAGCAATACATATATCAGGCAAAGTAGACATCAAATCAAGGACTGTAACAAGAGACAAAGAAGGGCAGGCATTTCATAGTGGTACAGGGACCCATCCAACAAGAGGATATAACTCTTGTAAACATCTCTGCACCCCCTGTAGGAGCATCTAAATTATGAAGCAAATATTGATGGACATAGAGAAATCGGCAGTAATACAGTCATAGTAGGGGATGTTAACACCTCATTGACATCAATGTATTAATAGATCAACCAGACAGAATATCAATGAGGAAACAGTGGCCTTAAAGGACATGTTAGATCAGATGGACTTACTTGATATTTTCAGGACACTTCACCCAAAAGCAGAAGAATATACATTCCTTTAAGTGCACATGAACATTTTCTTGGACAGACCACTTGTTAGGCTCAAAACAAGTCTCAATAAATTTAAGAAAATGAAAGTAAAAACACAGTGACCCCAAAGCTATCGGATACAGCCAAAGCAGCTAAGAAGGATTTTATAGCAATACAGGCCAACCTCAAGAAACAAGAAAATGTCAAATAAACAATGTAACCATTCACCTACAGGAACTAGGAAAGGAAGAACAAACAAAGCCCAAAGTAAATAGAAGGAGTAATAAAGATCAAGTGGAAATAAAATAGAGTCTAAATACCAAAAAAGGTCATTGAACCAAGAGCTGGCCCTTTGAAAAGAAAGAAAATTGCAGAACTTTAGCCAGACTCCATAGGACTTTTGTTGATGCATAATCCTCACAGAGGCAAAATCCTCAACAAAATATTAACAAACCAAATTCAGCAGTGCATTAAAACTATTATACACTATGTTCAAGTGGGACTTGTCCCTAGGATGCAAGGTTGGTTCAGTAATGCAAATCATTTAATGTGAGACACCACATACACATAATGAAGGATAAAAAGCATATGATCATGTCAACAGGTGAATAAAAAAGCAAAGTGGGGATTCAAGGAACATACTGTAACATAATAAAAACTATATATGACAGATCTACAGCTAACATCATATTCAACAGTGAAAAACTGAAAGCTTTTTCTTTAAGATCAGGAACAAGACAAGGATGCCCACTTTTGCCACTTTTATTCAACATAGCATTGGAAGTCCTAGTCACATTTATCAGATGGGGAAAAAAAAGAAAGAAAGAGAAAGCAATGAATGAAAGGCATCCGAATTGGAAAGGAAGAAGTAAAACTGTCATTATTTGCAGATGACATGATACTACAGGGTGAGGAAAAATGGGGTTATAGTTATTCGTATGGAAAAGAACACAATAGTTAATAAATAATAATACAAGAATAAATTCTGTTTTGCATACTCACAAGTATAAAGCTACTTTTGTCCTACCCTATATAGAGAGAGAACCCTAAAAATCCCCCCCAAAACTAGAACTGATACATGAATTTAGTAAAGGAGCAAGATACAGAATTAGTATTTAGAAATTGGTTGCATTTTTATACATCAATAATGATCAGAAATTTAAAAAACAATTCCATTTATAATTGCATTAGAAAGACTTAGGGAAACCATAAGACATTGAAGAAGATACAAATAAGTGGACAGATATATCATCCTCATGCATAGGAAGAATTAACAATCTGAAAATTTTCATGCCATTGGAAGCAATTGACAGGTTTAATGCAATCTCTATCAAAAAACCAATGGCATTTTTTACAGAACTAGAATAAATAAATCTAAAATTTATATGAAACCACAAAAGACCCCGAAGAGCCAAAGCAATCTTGAGATAAAAGAACAATGCAGGAGGTAGCATGCTGCCCGACATCAAACCATACTGCAGGGCTGAGTGTACATATTAGGATGGTTCTGGCATAAATGCCAACACACAGGTCAACGAAACAACATGCACAGCCTAGAAATAGACCCCTGCCCATAGGCCAATTAATCTGTGACAAAGGAGGCCAGAATACACAACGTGGTGAAGACAGTCTCTTTTATAAATGGTATTGGGAAATCCGGAGAGACACGTGCAAAAGAATGAAACTGGGTCAGTTTCTTACACTATATAAAGGAATAAACTGAAAATGGATTTAAAACTAAAATGTAAGACCTGAAACCATAAAAATCCTTAGAAGAAAACATAGGCAGTAAACGCTCTGACATTGCTCTTAGTAACATTTATTTTGGTGATGTCTCCTTGGGCAAGGAAAAAAAAAACAAGTGGGATTACATCACTAAAATTTTTTGAATAGCAAAGGGAATCAGGAAAAGAAAAGACAACCTACTGAATAGGAGAAGATATTTGCCAGTGATACATTCAAAAAGGGGTTAATGTAGAAAATACAGGGTCTGGCACAAATAACGCCCCTTCCTTTTTTATTACAAAGTCTTTTTTTTTTAAGGGAATTTTTTAATACAGATTTTATTTATTTATTTTTAGAGAGAGGGGAAGGGAAGGAGAAAGGGAGAGAAATATCAGTGTGTGGTTGCCTCTCGCATGCCCCCAACTGGGGACCTGGCCTGCAACCCAGGCATATGCCCTGACTGGGAATAGAACCAGCAACCCTTTGGTTCTCAGGCTGGTGCTCAATCCACTGAGCTACACCAGCCAGGGCTACAAAGTCTTTATTTGCAAATTCATAAATGTAATTCTATAACATAACTCAAGCACACCATATGACATTTTAGGTGAAATGTTCAAATTAAAGCTATAAATTATTACACCCATATTATTACCCTACCAACCATATTCAAGCAGGCATTACTTCTGCCAGACCCTGTATATAAGGAACTGATACAACAACACCAAAAAAACTCCCCAGACAACCCAATTTTTAAAAAATGGGCAAAGGACCTGCATAGACACTTCTCCAAAGAGGACATGCAGAAGGCCCATAGATATATGAAAAGATGCTCAACATCACTAATCATCAGAGAGATGCAAATCAGAACCACAATGAGATACCACTTCACACTGGTCAGAATGGCTATCGTCAAATGAACAAACAACAAGTGTTGGTGAGAATATGGAGGAAAGGAAATCCTCACGTATTATTGGTGGAAATGTAGATTGGTGCAGCCCTGTGGAAAACAGTATGGAGTTTGCTTTTTCAAAAAATTAAAAATGGAATTACCATATGACTCAGCAATTTCATTTTTGGGTATTTATCTGAAGAAATTGAAAACAATATTTTGAAGAGATTTATGCACTATGTTCATTTCAGTGCTGTTTATAATAGTCAAGGTATGGCAGCAACCTGAGTCTGTCAGTAGATGAATGATAAAGAAGCTGTGAGACATACACACAATGGAATATTACCCATAAAAAGAATGAAGTCTTGCCATTTGTGACAACCCAGATGGACTTAGAGGGTATTTTGCTAAGTGAAAAAGTCATACAGAGAAAGACAAATACCATATGATTTTGCTTATATGTGGGATCTAAAAAAAATGAACAAACGAAACAGAAACAAACTCAGATTCAGAGAATTGGTGATTGCCAGTTAGAGTGGGTGTTGAGGGAATGGGCGAAAACATGATAGGATTAAGAAGTACAAATCGCCAGTTATAAACACAGTCATGGGGATGAAAGGTACAGCACAGGGAATATGATTGATAATATTGTATTATATGCAGTGTCTGAATGGTACTAGACTTATTGGATTGATCACATCGCAGGTTATATAAATGTCTGATCACTATATTTTACGCCTGAAACTAATATAATATTACACGTCAACTGTAGTTGAAAAGCATATATATATATATATATATACACACACACACACACACACACACACACACACACACACACACATACACACACATATATATATGGCACTGAAGAGGAATGGGAAGTCAGCTGTGAGAGGGGACAGAGAATGCCCACTGAGGCGTAGTTTTAAAAATTATGTCAGCTGCCTTGTCTGTATGGATAAGTGTGTAACCTTTGAGCAGATTTGTCTCATATGGGAGGTGATACACGATTACTAGTTAGTCATTGTCCTCGGGAAGTTTTGATAGCATCATTTATTTGAGCTGCTCCTTTTCATTATCTCTTGGTATGCGTGGGCGTGTTGAAACAAATTTAAGATATAATATATGAAGAACCCAGACTTTATGAGGATAAAACTTTCAATGTTTTAAGAACAAAATATTGATCTTTTTATCATCATACTCAAATATCAAGATCTCTGTCTCTGTGGACCAGCGGGGTGTCTGAAGAAAAGAAAGGGCCCCCAGATGGAACTTGGCTAAGCTGGAGGATGTGTATCTGAGTTGTTGACATGTGTCAGAACTGGGAGTTTAGTGGGTTCTGGAAAGGACTGTGGTTAAGTTTGCATCCATTTGGGACCCACCGCCGTGACCTATGTGTACAGTTCAAGGAAACGTCTGCACATGATGATGTGAGCTCAGGGAGCCACAACATGGAGCAGGAGCCCGCGGGCACCTGTGACCTGTGCTGGGACCTGGATCCGCACTGACATCAGTGCAGAGTAAACAGGCACCCCGGCCTCTCTCCAGCAGGAACGTCAAGGGCAGTCAGAAGCCACATCTGCCTTTTGGAAGAAAAAGTGATTCTCTTTCAACTGAATCTGTTTCTGGAATTCTTTAGCAATCTCTAAGGGAAACTAGTAGAAGCTGCCTGCATGCCTGTGTTCCTGAACCCTTCCTCAGTCTTCCAAGTACATCTTCAGTTTAACCTCTGATTCCATCACCACATCTTTTTCTCAGGAAGACTTGTCCTGTATACTTTTATTGTTAACTATTTTGTTGTTTATGCTATTACAGTTTTGCCAATTTTTCCCCCTTTGCCCCCCTCTACTTAGCCCATCCCCCAATCCCATCATCAATCCCCACACCATTGTCCACGTCCATGGGTCATCCATATACATTCTTTGACTAGTCCCTTCACCTTCTTTCAACCAGTCCCCACCTCCTCCCTCCCCTCTGACAGCTGTCAGTCTGTTCCATGTTTCTGTGCCTCTAGCTCTATTTTGCTCATTAGTTTATTTTGTTCATTAGATTCCACTTGTAAGTGAGATCATTTGGTATTTGTCTTTCACCAGCTGGCTTATTTCACTTGGTATAATAGTCTCCAATTCCATCCATACTGTCACAAAAGGTAAGAATTCCTTCTTTTTTACTGCTACATAATAAGTTGTGACACCATAAAAATCTTAGAGGAAAACATAGGCAGTAAAATTTCAGATATCTCATGTAGCAATATTTTTGCCGATAAATCTCCTAGGGCAAGGGAAATTAAGGAAAAAAATAAACAAATGGGACTTCATCAAACTAAAAAGCTTCTGCACAGCTAAAGAAACCATCATCAAAATGAAAAGGGAACTGATTGTGTGGGAGAACATATTTGCCAACGATAGCTCGACAAGGGTGTAATCTCCAAAACCTATAAAGAACTTATGCAATTCAACTCTAGGAAGACAATCCTATTTTAAAAAGTGGCCAAAGGACCTGAATGGGCACTTCAAGGAGGACATACAGAGGGCTCATAGACATATGAAAAGACACTCAACATCACTAGCCATCACAGAGATGCAAATTAAAACCACAATGAGATATCACCTCACACTAGCCAAAATAGCTATCATTAATACATTAACAAACAACAAGTGCTGGAGGGGATGTGGAGAAAAGGGAACCCTAGTGCACTGCTGGTGGGAATGCAGACTGGTGCAGACACTGTGGAAAACAGTATGGAATTTCCTTAAAAGACTAAAATTGGAACTGCCTTTTGACCCAGTGATTCCACTTCGGGAATATATCCAAAGAATCCTGAAACACCAATTCAAAAGAATATATGCACTTTTGTGTTCATAGCAGCATTATTTACAGTAGCCAAGATTTGGAAACAGCTTAAGTGCCTATCAGTAGATAAGTGGATAAAAAACCGTGGTACATCTACACAATGGAATTGTCCTATAGACTTGTAAGAGTGTTACAGCGGGACCGCCCAGTAATCCAGAGTGATCTTTCCTTTTTAAGATCCTATACTTGTTCCATCTGCAAAGTCCCTTATGCCATGGAAGGCAATATATCCACATGTTCTGAGGACTAGTGTGTGGATATCTTTAAAGGGGCATTATCCAACCTGCCACAATGTTTGTATAGTGGCTGGTAGAACAGAAAAGAATAACAACAATGAAAGTTTGTTGAACATCAGAAAAAAAAATGCTGTTACTCCTGTACTTGTTTTCCATCCCCAAGGGAAGGGGCAGCGGCTTTGCCTTTTTGTAGATCGTGGTTTAGTGCTTTGGTACGTTCTAAACAGTAAAACCTCACTGAGAATGAATGAGTGAGGATATGTAGTCCTGTTAGAGATCTTGACTGTTCTGTGGACATTTCCAGGGAAGCCTTTCTCTTGCTAAAGAGTGGGGAAGTTTAGGGGGATAGGTGAGTTACCTGATTCTGATTCTGACCTTGTGATCACAGAAGCTGATTAATGATACATAAATCAACTGGCATTTTCCTCCCCTTTTAACATTATTTTCCTTTGATCTTCAAAAAGCATTAGAGAAAGTATAAGTTCAGCTTTTCCAAGTGGATATAGGACAGTTACACAGACACAACCTGCTTCTAACTCCTTGCACTTACTGATATGTCCAGTATTTATTGAGTGTCTGCATTGTACCCACTGTGCTGAATACTACATTTAATATAAAAAGTCCACAACCTTAAAGTAAAACTTGTTTCTTACTAGTTTGGATGAAAGTTATCTTCAGAGTTGAGGAGTAAGTTTTCAAAGTTTGGATTTTTCTGGCCCCTAATACACCCAAGAACACTTGAGTAGAGCACGCTGGTGAGAGTGTCAGGTGCATTTGTGTGTATGGAACATAGTGTGGTGTTTGAATTTGGTTCTGTGCTTCCTTATACATTGACTGTTGGGGGGTTCTGGCTTTTGTGGGGTTCATTTTCTTAGTCTTGTTCCATTGACAGGACTTCACACTGCATGTCTATCCACAGAGTGGCTGCTGGGTTTGCCCTGCCTGGTTTTGTCATTTTGGCCCCACTCCCTCACCAAAGGGAGCATCTGCAGAGGGGACCAGGATGAGCCTGAGCTCAAACACGCCCACTTCTCTGGAAGCGGTGCCTTCCATCTCCAGTTACAGATGACGCAGTTACGTTCATGTGGCATTTCCCGTTGGTGTCCTTGCTTGAAATATAACTTTTGTGTGTTTTTATTCCTAGGTCCATGTACTTTTATTTACACATCGTAAGTCTCCTGATAATACTATTTCTGCCAACCAGACCACAGTCTTCTGTTCAACGGCAGCCTCAGAACTCTGTTAATAAGAAAAAAACAGATTGATATCTCCGGGAAAAGCTGGCTACGGAAAACTGCAGAACATTGGAAAGAGGAGATGAAAAGGCTCGAGTGTTCTTCAGTGACTTAGAGGCAATGTTTACATGCATTTTTTAAAATAAAAGTGCAGGGAGTATTTTTGTAAAGCCTTTTTGTACCAGTAAATCAGCCATGCCCAGTCGATCTGTTTTAGTGTTTTATAGGACATTTGAGTGGTGTGGAGGTGTGTGGAGAACCTGCCAGAATTGCAGAAACAGCTCATCTGGGCTGCTGGGTCTTTGCTTCTCTGGCAGGGTTTCCAGCCGCTGAAATGTGGATGCTGAGACCCGGACATCTGCTCCAGAAGTTAGAAGGTGACTGCTGAGGAGACTTGTCATAGGTTACTTAAACTAGAACATACCCACTCATGGTTGTTCCTTGGGAAGCCCCAAATCTTTCGCCTTGTGACATTACTGTTTCGGACACAATAACTCCCTCAGAGGACCACGAGGAGCAGGGTCGCGGGGGTGTTTTCAGGGTACTGAGCACTGTGCGAGCCAGGAGGGCTCACCGCGAACACTTGAATGGACTGAAATCAGCCATGCCCTGAAGTAGGCTGCAT
Source organism: Macrotus californicus (assembly GCA_007922815.1). Classification (NCBI taxonomy): domain Eukaryota; kingdom Metazoa; phylum Chordata; class Mammalia; order Chiroptera; family Phyllostomidae; genus Macrotus; species Macrotus californicus. Next base: position 32,542 of record VMDR010007766.1, read on the forward strand.
TTTTTCCAGGATGCATCTCTTCTCTTTTTTCTTCTGAACTGAGCCAAGACTGTAAATCAGAAAGTCTCCTGGACATGTACGCCAGGAGTCTAGGCGGGGCTGCTGTTTTCCAGATGTTTTTCCGTTTCACACGTGCCATCTGCTTGCCCAGGGACAGCCCTGAGAAAACACCCTAGAGGTCACACCATCAAAGGCAGAAGAATGTCTTCTAAAGAAATATTTTTAAAGTAATTTAAAGTTGATTAGAAGTTGATAAGAAATTATGCTCTTTTCTCCTCTTTTATGGCGGTGTTAATATTCATGGCTATGATGGGCTGACTTATTTTTCCAGTCTCAGAGCTGATTAAATCTGACCTTGTATTAGTTGAACTATCACATTGGAAAGCAAAAACTGAAAGACAGTTTTCTATCTTTGTTATGAACATGCTGTGGCTCCTTCTGGGAACATCTGTTGGCTAACACTCTGTGGGAGAAGGGAACATTGTGGAAGATAATAATAATGATAATAATAAATTATATGCTGCATTGGTGTGCCTGCAATCACATACCTTGGGAGAAGCAAATTTGTTCAAATCAGATGTTTAAAAGTTAGTTTCTTACTGAATAAAAATTGTGTTTCTACATAAAAGGAATATTTCTGAACGGAAGTTTTGTTTGTATCAGAAGAGACTGGACCTTCTGAAGTGTGTTTTTTACCAAACGTGCACAAGCTTAAGGTTGTACTTGCTGAGAGCTTGGGCAGATAACATGTCCAGTCTGTCCTCTGTGTCAGGCACGTGGATGGTTTTCTTTTTTGGTGTGCTTTCTGATCTTCATTCCCAGCTTTGCAGATCACGCACTCCCGTTTTGCCGGCGAGGAAACCAGGGAGGTGTTTGCTGGCTGCATCCACTGTTAGACCTAGTGGCAGAGCCGAAATCCAAATCCATGGCTGCCCCGAGAAGGTGATTGGCTGTGGTAGGTGTCCCGCTGGTGCTTCTCTTAGGTCAGTGAAATGTGAAACAATGTGCTTGTCCCTGAACCTGAACTCTAATTCTTATGAGATATAGTGACAGTTAAAAAGTAGCACATTTGGGCCAGGGTATGAGGCTTACCCCAGTTTTACCAGGAAATCTTGGGGCAACCCTGTTTTGCTGTCCCAGGAAGAATATTAGATAGTAGGTAAGGGGCGGGCATGCAGGTGCCTAAAGTCTGCCAGGGTCTGTCTCCAACAGGAATATTTTGAGGCATAAGACCAAAAATGTGTATCTTGTACACCAGCAAAAATAGCAGCTATCCCCGTTGGCATAGAGTGCGGCACAGTCCGTGTCACCACAGTGTCTGGACTTGCAATATAGTTTGTGACCAGGTTTCGCTGTGTCTTTGATTCTGAGAGAAGAACTTTGGTAGCGAGAGTAGAGGTGATCACTAGCGTGACCAGTCATCTTGTTTTGCCAGGGACTCTGCTGACCCTCAGACCTGGGAAGTCTGGGACCTTTGGTCCCCCTAGTGACAACCCGGAATCAGATAATCTTTGTGGAATGGAGTCGAAGCCACGCCTCCGGAATCTGGGCTTATTGATGTCAGACTTACTGCTGGACCTAAGCACATGGGCATGTTTTTTTTATTGTGAGGCTTTACTCAGTACTGAAGGGAGCACCTCCCGAAGATGTTTACCCATAGAAAACAATTTTCATTTAGAACCAAAGTTTAGATAGAAGGTTAGGACTGTTTCTAAGCATGAGATCCAAGTTGTCCTAAATGTAACATTCATTTAATAACTATGTATTGATTAAATTGATGAGATATCAGCTTAAAAAGAAATACAGTTTATGGTTTTGCATTTGAAAAAGCCATGTTTAAAATATTCTATTTTAGTGTTTTTGATTTTTTTACGCGTGAAGGTAACCATAAGGAACAGGAACATTATTTGGTAGATGCAAAAAGCAATATATAATTTAGTCTGAGAGTTTGACTGGGAAGTGGAACGAGAGTTGGCAGGTAGTCTCTGGAACTGGGGTGCAGGCTCTGGGTGGTCAGCAAGGACCCTACTGGGTGGCAGCCCTTCCCCACCCCAGGTGCACATTGGGACCACAAAGGAAAAATTTTTTTATTGATTGATGCCAGCTCTTCAAGGGATCACATCTTGTTTCTCTTCTTGTCTCTAGCTTTTGGTACAGTGCCTGGCATGTAATGAAGATTTAGGAAATATTTGTTGAATGAATGAAGGATGAAATGAATTAGTTTAATGCATAGTTGTACTTGACAGTTGTAATGGAGTCATTTTTGCCCTGGCAAAAGTTCTTCTGCTTTTTAGAACTAGATTTTGAAAGAAAGGCTTGTGTTTTGAAAGCACATTATGTGAAATAACCGCTCAGGCAGTCAGTTGACGTACTCTGAACGGCACTGGTCTGTCCAACCATTAAGCAATGCTTCACTTATTTATCTAAGGTCGTCATGTCTGCGTGTGGGCCTGGCACTCCATTACACAGTGCAGGTAAAAGATAATGAAGACTCATTCTGTGCCATCGAAGTGCCCACCGTATGATCACAGAGACATGATCCAGACCCTGCTGTAGGAATGCCCAGGAGAACCCCAGCATCAGAATTATAGGGTGATTGGGTGGCATATCCTCATTTTCCTGTAAGTTTGCAAATCTCTCATTTCCTGGTGTTGGCAGGTTACTTGGGAGAGCAACATCACAGCTCTCCATCCTCCTGTCCAGGACTCATGTCCAGTAGTTTTAGAGCTAAGCCTGCCCTTGTCCTGAAATTGGATGCTGACTTTGCAACATATCAGTACCAGTTAATGCCCAAAGGAGCAACCTGTGTTTTTATGGGTGGCCCATAGAGGTAGTCAGGGAGCTAGTTCTCCCTCCAGGAGGATCTGCAGTGAAGGTTTGAAGCTCAGTGAATCACTTCATGAGGCCTGTAGATATTTTCAGAAGGTCTAGCCCACACGAGCTTTGTCTACCTCCCTAAACTTATGGAAGGGTGCCCACCAGATACTAAGGCAAAGAAAACTAGCTGTCATTGACAGTGCTTTCATATGGATAACCAAATACAGTCGGTGAACTTGGTACTATTGTCCATTTCATGCAAATGTGGAAGCCAAGGCTCAGAGGCTTTTAACTTTCCCAAGGTCACCCAGCTAGCCAGTGGTGGAGCTGGAGTTTGAATCCTGGTCTGGCAAACTCCGAAATCCAACTCATTGCCTGCTGCAGAAGCACTTCTGTTTTCAGAGAGACAAGAATTTTATAGCTGAAAGTAACTCTACAACTCACTTTGTCCCACATGCAGACTGGCTGGCCCTGTCACTTAGGGAACTTATTGAAGATGCCAGGAGTGGGCAAAGAGATCTGCTGTTGAAAATGCTGACTGCTGCTATGTCCGTCTTGTAAGGGGAGCAGCAGAAGTCCTATCAATGGAGTCAGTGGTAACCTTGTTCTTATCCTACCTGGTGAGAAGGGAAAACGTGGGATGGGAGCTAAGCTAAATTTTTGAATCTGTTCAAAGGGGGGTATGTTGAAGTTGCTGTCAGTGCTTGTGCTCCTAGAGGACCTTTTGTTTAATATAATGCTTAGCACACTTTGAAATATGCAAAGGTTGGGCTAGACTATAAGTACTTATTTGTGTTAGGGGGACAAACTGATTTGCTAGGGAAATGAGCAGGACCTTTGGGAAATTAGGCATACCTACTCAGGAGATAGCAGAAATTGATGGCCTGAGGAGAAGGTTAATTCCCAGAAAGTGGACTAGTCAGAATGATTTTTAAGAGTAGGAAGGTGTAGAGTGCTGTAAGGAGACTTTTGGTCAAGGTGGGAGAGTACGTAAAGGCTGTGCTTGCCTTACATGATCACATCAAAATTACTCTAAGTTATAGAAAAACTACCATTGAGAACCACTGAAGACTAGCAGAAGTCCTATAATTAAGGATGTAAAGCAGACATGAGGAGACTGATAGGAGTGGCAGAGATGCAAAACAGGCTGGTAATTAAGACCCAGAAGGACTATTTCACCTGTGGAGGACTCCCTTAAGAGCGAGGGGTACCAGCCCCAGACTAGGGTCCCCAGCCTAGGGCACTAGGGCTGGAAAGAGAAGTCCCCATAACATTTGTCTGTGAAAACCCATGGGGATAGCAATTGAGTGAGTTGGAGGGCTACTAGAGTCCTGGGTATTGTCGTGAGGGACCCTCACATGGACTTGCATGCTCAGAACCCACTTGCTCTGGGCTCCAGTGCAGGGGCAGCAGCTCAGAAAGTGACAGGAACATAGTGGGAGGAACTGAATTGACTAGCTTCAGGGTGAGGGCTGGAGCTGACGACAGAGCACCTGTCTCCAGACAGAAATGTCAGCAGGCATGTTTCTTTGTTGAACTCTCCTCCCACCTAGCCTTACAGAAGAAGGTGGGCACCAAACCTATGGTTTCTACTAACCCAGCTAGTAGTTCATCTTGACCTGGTGATTCCCCGAGACCCTGCAGCATCCAACTCATTCACTGGCCCAAGCCACTTCCAATGGCTTTTCCACACAGCCTGCCTGGGCTTCCTCTGTGGACTTTCCTAAAACCTCTCAAAGGCCCACACACCCCAATCAAGCAGTGGCTGGCCTCATTGTGACCTATTATACCTCTTGCTAAATGGCCCCAAGCCAGCTCAAGCAGTAACTGGTCTCAATTTGCATTGTAAATTCCATCAGGTAGCCCCATGCCTGTCATAAGCTGTGGCCAGTGTTGGCTTGGGACGTAAACTTGAACTGAGTGACCACAAACCTGGCACAAGTGGCAGTGCCCTCAGCTCACACTGTGGTACCCACCAAGGATCCCAAGTCCAGCACTAGTGGCAGCCAACTATAAGTCACTTTGTAGCTCCAACCAGGCCACCCCAAGAGGAGCAAAACTTTCACTTGCACTAGAGCCCCTTTCAAGAGTCTCCAGAATGAACACACCAGGTGGCCTGCTTCAGACCACACCAGAGAACCACCCAAAAGGCACTACAAATGACACACAGGAAGGGTGGACTCCACTGGCACCAAAGCCCCACAAAAGTGACTCCTATTCTGTGGGGTCGAGCCCCACAAACAGCTTATCTGCTAGGTTAGCCCTCACAGCCAGTGAGCCTAAGGGTTGGTCCCACCCACTGATGTGTCAAGAGACATCAAGGCTTAGCTATAACAACAAGGCACACACAACCCACACAGGGGACACTGCTGGAGCACCCGGCTTAGGTGACCAGGAAGATAGCTCCACTTGGTCTCATAGGATACGTACTACATCAGGTCACTCAGCCAAGACTGGCGGATGCAGCTAATGTACCTAACACACAGAAACAAGCCACAATGAGGAAACACACCTTTCTCAAATAAAAGAATGAAAAACTCCAGAAAAAGAGCTAAATATAATGAAAGCGAGCAATCATGTACAGAGTTCAAAACAACAGTTATAAGGATGCTTAATAAACTGTGTTAGAACTTCAACAATGCAATAGAAAACATAAAAAAGGAGAAAACATTTTTTAAAATCCAGTCAGAAGTGAAGACTACAATAGCTGAAATAAAGAATACATTAGAGGGAACCAACAGCAGATTAGATGGGTCAGAGAGTTGAATCAGCAATCTGGAAAACAAGGGAAATACCCAATCAAGACAGCAAAAAGAAAAAAAAAATAAATGAAAGGTTAAGGGGCCTCTGGGACAACATCAAGTATACCAACATTTACATCACAGGGGTACCAGAAGGAGAAGACAGCAAGGACTGAAAACCTATTTGAAGAAATAAAGAAAACTTTCCTAACTCAGCAAAGGAAATAGACATGCAAGTCCAGGAAGTGCAGAGACCCAAACAAGATGAATGCACAAGAGGCCCATATCAAGACACATCATAATTAAAATGCCAAAGTTAAAGACAAAGAAAGATTTTTAAAAGTAGCAAGAGAAAAGCAGTTACCTACAAAGGATCTCCCATAAGACTGTCAGCTGATTTCTGAACAGAAACTTTGCAGGCCAGAAGGGAGTAACACAGAATGTTTGAAGTGATAAGAAGCAAAGACCTTCCACCAAGATTACTCTACCAAGCAGGGATATCATTTAGAATTGAAGGAGGGATAGTTTTCAAGACAAGAAAAAGCTAAAGAAATTCATTACCACTAAATCAGTATTATAAGAAATGTTTAAGGGACATCTTTAAATGGAAAAGAAAATAACAAAAACATGAATAAGAAAACATAGGAAAGAAAAATTTTTCAGTGGTAATGGCAAACAGTAAAATCAGTGGATTAACCAAGTATAAAGGTATAATTACAAATGTTAAAAAGGCAAAGGTGGGAAATGTGTAATTACAACAATAAATTAAGGGAGACACACAAGCGTGCTCACACATGCATGAAGTAAAAAATAATAACAAATATGGAGGGGTGAGTAAAAAGTATAGTGATTTTAGAATATGTTTAAACTTAAGACCATCAACTTAATAAACTGCTATAAATATAGCTTGGTATATAGGAAGCACATGATAAATATAAACCTAAAGATCAGCAAGATACATACAAGAAATAAAGAGAAAGAAACACATGCCTATCTCAAGAACCAAGAAAAAGCTCAAACAATCTTACTTTATACTTAAAGAAACTTCAAAAAAAAAACAACAATCAAAGCCCTAA
>VMDR010007767.1:0-39184 GCA_007922815.1 Macrotus californicus
ACATTACACTAACCCACTCAAACAGATTCACGTTAGAGCTTTGGTTTGATTAATACCGTATGCCCTACACAACCGAGGACAATTAAGAATGTATTAAAAATCGAAAATAAGTTGTATTCACAGATGTGTTTGCTCTTTGGGTTCATTGTTATTAAAATATTAATGGTAGATTATGATCATTGTATGGGTTCTAAACAGTTTTTAGTATCTTCTTAGCATTGTTTTATTAACATTTTTAAAAATCAAATATTGAGAAACCTAATCAATTGTCTTACAGGCACTTTCAGCTCTGTTTATTTGGCTACAGCACAGTTACGAGTAGGGCTTGAAGAGAAAATTGCTCTAAAACACTTAATTCCAACAAGTCATCCCATAAGAATTGCAGCTGAACTTCAGTGCCTGACAGTGGCTGGGTAGGTAATTTAAAGACATTTTAATTGAACTGCCTGTATATAATTTTTAAGATTTTTGAGTAGTCACCTAATGGGGGTAGTCATGTTGTCCAGTAATTAAACATATTCTTCAGTCAGATGTTTGCAGTTTGCTAGTACTTTTCCCCTAACCTTGGAATGGTTAGTTAAATTAATACTAATTTTGGTGTTGGTTTTGCTTGAGGCCAGGCTTGACTTCCTGTTTTCTGGGAGTTTTTTACTGCTTTTTTTCTCATCCTCCTGCTAAATCGTAAACTTTGGCCTCATGGTCTAGATATTTTTTAAAATGTGGGGAACTCATGTTTCACATCTCCTCTGCCATAGACAGCCTCATCTTGTAATTTATTTTGAGCAGCAGAATCGTTTGGTGTGTCTTTCTCGTTGGTCTCTCTGCTAGTTCATTCTTGCCAACATATGGACATGATCTGGCATCTCATCCCCCTGTACTGCCATCCTACTTCCAGCTGCTCCGTCATTTCTTTGTTCCCCTTGGCAGTCAGACTCCTCAAAAATTGTCTACACGTGCTGTTTTCGCTGCCACACCCCCCTTTCACTACGCTTAGATGTGGCTGCTCTTCTCTGTGCTAGACTGAAGCTCTTTTAGGTAGAGTCAGCCATGACTTAATTTTGCCAGTTCCCCTTTCTGTTCACATGAACTCCAGGCAGTGTTTAGCATAATTGATTTGAACCAGTCTTCTGGGTTCTATACTGCCACATCTTTTTTCTTCCTGCTTTATTTGGACTTTCAATTTCAGTGTCCTTTACCAGTTCTTCCTCTCCTACCTGACCCCTAAATGTTGGAGTTACTAAGTGCTTGGTCCTGGGCTTGCTTTCTCTGGACCCTTCCTAGACTCTAGGATCATGTACTTCCACTTGACTTTAAATACACAGTAATGATTCCCATAAGTGTATACCTAGACTCAGACACGTAAACTGTGGATTTTTGTATGTCCACCTGCCTATTTGACATATTCCACTTGGGTACCTAATAAACATCTCAAACATAATACGCTGAAAAGTAAATTTTAATCCATTTTTGCCTACCAAAAAAAATCATATTGCAACAAGTGGTTTTCATATGCCCATCGCAGTGAATGGCACCACCATCTCTAGCCAGTTGCTCAAGTCAGAAGCCTAGTAATCATCCTCAGTTTCTCCATTTTTCTTCTAAACCACATTCAACACCAAGTCTTGGCCATTTTGCCTCCAAAATATATCTAAAAACTCATCCAAGTCTTTCTGTTTTCCCAACCACTACTTCAGGTAGTAGCCTGCTTCTCTTTCCTCCCTTAATCTCATGGTTGCAAAGCAGCCGGAGTAATCTTTGAAATATAAAAACATGTATGTGTGTAATATAAATTGGATACTCTTATTTCAACCACTTAAAATCCTTCAGTGGTTTCCCAGGGTACTTTGAAAAAAACCCAGCCTTGTGTCATGCCAGGCTTCCTACCTCCCTCTCTGCGCTTCAGTTTTTTTAGTTTCTCACATTTGCCTCAAGAGCTTTCTTACCTCCGGGCCCCTACCACCCTTACTGTTTCTTCATTCAGGAAGACCCCTCGCAGTGCTGACTCCTCTCCTGAGCCAGAGTGGCACCACTTCGAAGAGGTCTTCCCTGAGTTACCCTGAGTTACGCTAGATTCTGGTTTTGTTGTCACAGCACCTTTTGATCTCTTTTGAAACTCTTATAACCTGTTATTATTTGTTACCTTGTTTATTATCTGATGGTAAACTCCATGAGGGCAGAAGTGTTCATTTTAATTCACCGTTGCATCCCTAATATCTAGCATAGTGTCGAGCAACTAACAGTGCCCATTAAATATTTATGGCATGAACAAGCTTATTTCTTTGTTTCATCCTTCTGTTACTACAGAGGAGGATAGGTGGCCTTCCTAAGGCATGATTGCATACATTCCTGTACCTTGAATAAGATCACTTCTTTTTCCACACTTTAAGTATCTCCCTCTACCCCTTTTTCTTTCCCTGTACTTGCACACTAAAAAAATCTTTATGTGGTCTTGCTTCCCTTTTAGCTTCCACACTGATTTTTCTTCTTTTCTTTGCCAGATATTTCAGGCAAATTGTCTTTATGTTCTAATTCTTTTGTATTCTCTTTCCCTCCTTAAATCCTTTTTTACCTCTTCCTTTCCACTTAATTTGCTCTCTGAAAAGTTACTGGTTAATTCCTCTTTGCCAAACTAAAAGCCTTCCCTCCCCCCTCTTCCCTTTGACCTCCGTGCTGATCGCCCCTGCCTTCAAACCCGCTCCCTTGGCTGACGTCTCTGTTTGGGCTTCCTGCCCCTTCCTCCTCACTTTGCCCTCCAACTTGAGACTTTTCCAAGGTTCAGTTTTCTCTTCTCTAATCATCTTCACTGTTTTATGTATCCCTTCTCTGCAATTAATGTCACTGACTTTTCACTTCAGATTTAGTCCTATATCTAGAAATCTTTATCAACATGACAAGGTCTTGGTTTTGAAACTTCTTTTTCTGATTTCTGTACATATTTTATTGGTATTCATGTTGTTTTACTCACTTAGGCTGAAAGCCATGGGAATCAACTTGACCTGTTTTCCTCATCTTCCTCCTCTTCTATGAGAGGCATTGTGGCACAGTGGTTAGGAGCACAGATCTCAAGCAAACTGCCTGGATTCACATCCTGGCTCCATGACATACTGGTTTAGTGGGGTACTTCCCTAACCTCTCTGTGCCTCAGTTTCCTTAGAAATAGGGGAAGAAATGATATTACTGTTCTCTTAGGGTGGTTGTGAAGATTAAGTGAATTTGTTGATAGATGGGAAGTGCTTAGATTCAGAGCTTAGCATATAATGAATGCTTAATAAACGTTAGCTATTTTAAAATTTACTTATTCCTCATGCCATGTTATCTGCTACTAATCTTGTTCCTTTTTTTAAATTATTTTTAAAATTTATTTTTAGAAAGAGGATTAGGGAGGGAAACAGAAAAACATTGATTGGTTGCCTCCTGTACGCCCCCAAATGGGGACCTGGCCTACAACCCAGGCACGTGCCCTGCCCAGGAATCGAACTGGTGACCTTTCGGTTTGCAGGCTGGCACTCGATCCAGTGAGCCACCAGTCAGGGTGTTAATTCATTCTTTCACTCCTCCAATTAAAACAATAATTATATCATGTTTGAATTATTATAGTAACCTTATAAATGGTGATATTTTTGTTTTTTAAAAAAACTTTATCTTGTAAAGTCAGTTAAATGTGTATACTATCCTATATGATGATAGTGTTAAGTTAGTCTTCTAGCATTATGTATGCATTACTAGAATTGCATTTTAAAAATACAGGCATAAAGGTTTCAGTTTATTTGACCTTTCCTCTAAAGGCCACTGTGCGTTTCTTCACTAGGGGCCAAGACAACGTCATGGGAGTGAAGTGCTGCTTCAGGAAAGACGATCACGTGGTCATCGCCATGCCTTATCTGGAGCACGAGTCCTTTCTGGTGGGTTCTGATACTTCTTGGATTTTTATTAACTAAATATTTAATTGAAAGAGTCTTATGACCTTTTTTATAACTTTATTTTAGGACATCTTGAATTCTCTTTCCTTTCAAGAAGTACGGGAATATATGTTTAATCTCTTTAAAGCCTTGAAACGTATTCATCAGTTTGGTATTGTTCACCGTGATGTTAAGCCCAGCAACTTTTTATATAATAGGCGCCTGAAAAAGTAAGTATGGGGAGTTACTAGGAAATACTCACACTTGAATGAGTTTGCACTGTGGGATCCATCTCCTACTCATAGAACATACTGCGGCAACCATGCACAGGTGTTTTGCCTGTTTCAGATTTTCATTGTGGTCGGGGAAGGGAAATACAGTGAAGAAGAAGATAAAGTTGTATTAGTAAAACAGTGTACATCACTAGCCGTTCCATGGCTCAGTGGAAGTGGTGCTCAGTTAAAAGAAACTTAGAAAGGGTCTAGTCCTTTCTGACCTCACACCTTTCTCTTTATCTCTGAGCTTCATTTTTCTCTAGTGAATAAGGGGACTGGACACATGATAGCCAGTTTCCTGTTTTAACACTAAGTTCTGTGTTTACATCATCTTTTATGGTGATTTATATGTATACATAGAGGCATTGAAAACTTACATATTGCTGTTCATTCCCTGGATCATATTAAGTGTGGTAAGAAGAATAGAACTATAACTTATTTCCTTGGGCCTTTCTACTCCTGAGTTTGATCTTCAATTTTCCTTAATTAAATCAGGCTTTAAAACTGTGATTTTAATTTTTCTTTTAAGCTTGTTTAATTAAAAATTATTTGCTATGATAACATCTCTGGCACCTTCAAAGAAGAAAGGATTGTGTTTATATCCTGCGTTCTTTGTCCACCTTATCAGTACGAGCCATTGGGAAAAACAAAAGATGTGTGTGTGTGTGATATATCGTTCCTCAGTTTTCGATTCTAGTTAGCTATTAAATTTTTACCTTGTTTGTAAAACTTATTTTTATTTTCTTTTTGCAAGAACATTATAAATTCTTAATTGGTCACCAAAACAATTACAGTTTCTGTATGAATGTAGATTGAGCATATTGTGATGTCACTAAGCTTTAAGTGATACAGGGACCTAAAAACTTACTTTTGTTTCTTAGGTACGCCTTGGTAGACTTTGGCTTGGCCCAGGGAACCCATGATACGAAAATAGAGCTTCTCAAATTTGTCCAGGCTGAAGCCCAGCAGGGAAGCTGTTCACAAAATAGATCGCATGTAATCACTGGAAACAAGATTTCCTTGAGTGGCCCAGCAGCACCTACGGAGCTGGATCAGCAGCCCGCCACAAAAACTTCTGTTAAAAGGCCCTACACAAACACACAAATTCAGATTAAACAAGGAAAAGATGGAAAGGTTCTGCCTCTTTTATTTCTTAAGTACTAACAGGGTTTCAGAAATGTACTTCATCATCCAACAGAGGGAGATATAACACTAGGATAATACTTGCAATTTAAAATAATTTTTACATTTGTTATCTAGTCAATTGATTATATTTTTTTCTAAGATTTATAATGGATTATTTTCCTATTTTATTATTTTTTTGCTTTCCTATTTTAAAACGGAAATTTACTTGGTAGATTTATCATGTCTTTGTTATTACAATTACATTATATAACAAATGCAAAATAATAAATTTTCCCTGCATGTTTTAAAGTTCAGATTATCCTTTTTACAAGAAAACATTAGTTACAGAGGAAAAATTCTGAAGTGTCTATCTCCATTTTAGCTGCACAGCAAAATATAACATCCGTGCAGGTGGCTTTTGCATTTTCTTAGTGATGTACGCTGGTGGACTATGATAACATTGTATGGGTGTTAAGGGTTCTGCCTAGACTATTTTCTCCTTTCACAGAAGTGTTTTGGTGCCTGAGACTGACTTGGATGCAGCTGTTTTTGTTTCATGTCACTTAACTCTTTCAAAACTATGGCAGAGTACAGCTGGCAGAAAGTGTTACAGATATAATCCTTATTTTCCTTGTTTTTGTTGGTATTGTAGGATGGATCTGTAGGCCTTTCTGTCCAGCGCTCTGTTTTTGGAGAAAGAAATTTCAATATACACAGCTCCATTTCACATGAGAGCCCTGCAGTGAAAGTAAGTAATGTAGCTTTTAGTGTGATCATCAGCTAGTCATGCACTGAAGAAAATTCAGGGAATGGCTAGATTAGCGTTTATTAGGAAATTTTTTAAAGTAGAGTTTTGCTTTGGCAGAAGACATTGCTTGCTTTGAGTATCTAGTCAACACTTTTATCCAGGGTTGTTTTTTTTCCTGAAAACTCCTGGTGGAATTTTTTATTAGCTGACTGTTGTTGCTCTTTGTCTCAAGGAAGATTTGGATTATTAAGGCCTTTTCTCTCGCTGGCTAGAAGGTGAGCGCCCAGTAACTAACACATGTCTGACATGGTTGATAGTGTAAAGATTTTTGTAAAGTTTATAAAATTGTCACCAATGTTAAATTACTTTAAATTGACTTAAGATATCCTGTCACAGCTAGCTAGCATGAGCAACAAATTACAACTCTGATTTTAGCTGATGTAATTGTGCAGTTTACAGTTCTGAAATGGAGTTAGACACTAGAATGTACTTACAGAAGTCAAACATTTACCAAACTTGGACTAATTAGTAAATTGTAATACACTTATTCAACAGGAAAACCTAGAAGACCTTAAATGTTTTAATAGACAAGTATTTGTTTATAATCCAGTAGCACATCCAGCAATTTTAAAAGTTACGCATTTTGCTGTCCTAGCATTTGAAAGCATCATGTTAAATGTCATGAAAATAGAAAATATGATTTCTCTTTTACAGCTGATGAAGCAGTCAAAGACTGTGGATGTACTGTCTAGAAAGTTAGCAGCAAAAAAGAAGGCTGTTTCTACAAAAGCTATGAACAGTGGCGTCATGAAGAAAAGCACCAGTTCTTGCCCAACTAGCCAGACCTGTGACTGTTACGCAACAGATAAAGTTTGCAGTATTTGCCTTTCAAGGTAATGTGCTTTGCTGGTGCTATAAAATCACCACCATGCTGCCGGACAAGATTAGAAATTGCACTGATTTTGTTAAGACAGTTGATTCAGTGAGTAAAAGTGAGTAACTGTCCTGTGAACTACACGGGCACTGATCGAGAACAACACCTTGAAGAGCAAATGATCACTGTTGTCGTATATTGTCCATTTGACATGCATGTGCTCTTGGGAAAACACACTTGCTCTTATATTTTGGTGGAGGAATAGTCTTTTGGGAATCTTAGAATTGTGCCGTTTTCTTGATGGTTTAGTTTTTTGTCTTCTTTCTTTATTCCTGCCAATGTAGAATAACCAGATCTAAGTAATAGAGCTCTTCTCCCACTTCCATCTCCAACTCTTGACCACATCAACTTTTCTTTTCCTTCAGGATGTGGCTTTCTTGAGCCTGACCTGATTAAATCAATAAATGAATTAATAAGTATATCAGTGAATGAGTGTATTACTCCAAATAGAAATGAATTTTCATACCTCCGAATTCCTATGGAATTCTATTTTTCTGTTATGGCTCTTACAATCTATTACCTCTTTTTACACCTGGAAGTAACCTTAAAACCTTTCTGGAATAAGGCCTGGGAACTAGTAGAACATGGAGAAGGATGCATGGAAGGAAAATTTAGGATTTTCATCACATTGGATTATCATTGACTTCATAATAAGTTCTATTTATATATCAAGGCAGAATATACTATGAACTGAGTGGGGAAGTGTTGTTTTTTGGTCTTAAATAATTTAACATGACTAGAAAACTCTTATTTTGTCATCAAGGCGGCAACAGGTTGCCCCTCGGGCAGGCACCCCAGGGTTCAGAGCTCCAGAGGTCCTGACAAAGTGCCCGGATCAAACTACAGGTATGCCACACTGGAAGTGCAGGACCCGAGTAAAACTTAAATTCTGTTTTATGATCTTATCTGCTTATGACTAGTATTCCGAGCTCTTCTGCTTTTAATTATGTAAGTGGTTCTACAGTGCAGTATTCACATTTTTAAAGACAATACTGTTTATGAAAGTTTCTAGTCCTAATGTTTTTTTAAAAAAAAAAAAAACAGTTTTTTTTAGTAGATCACATTTTTCTTATCTATTTACAAGATGATTTTACTAGGAATTTTGTTAACATCTTTGTGAGGGAATAAATTGTGCTTAGTAGTCTTTGCTAACCTAAGACTTGGCAGAGTTTTATCTGTTTGCCTAATACCTCAGAACTTTTTTGGGATGTGCATGTGATTGTGTGTTTCATTAAAATTATTTGTTATTGGAAAACAGCGTAATAGCATTCAAAAGGTTTTTTGAAAAATAATAAAGTTGTCATGGAGCTGATACCCAGAAACATCTTATTGAATAAATGAACCCTCCCATTCACTTGGATTATGGATGTTAAAGAAATGCTTTTATTCATTGTCTGTATTCTGTGTTTGCTAATGATAGAAAAAAAAATGAGTAAAATTATCTGCTTATACTCTAGTTAGGACACATTGTCAAGTAATTATAAAATAACCCAGTGAGTGTGGTTATAAAACTTTATACAGTATTTTAGGGCTACCTAACTATCCTTACCTGAAGGGGTTTGGGAAGAAAGTTTATGAAGAGTGAATCTTTGAGAAGACAGTGTAAGTTGAGGTGGAGTTGGTGTTGAGGCATGAGCAGAGGAACCCATTAAACAGCATAGCGTAGTTGCATGGGAATCAGAAGTGTAGTGTGACTAGAATGTAAGGCAGAAGCGGAGGAGTGATGAGAAGTAAACCTGAAAAGAGTCAGACAAGGTCAAGTCACACGGGTTAAATGGCTTGGACTGTATCCTGTAGGTGTTAGAAAGTTATGAAGAGGGAGAGAGGGTGATTTTTCTAGATGGATTGTTCTGGCATGTGTGCAGAGGACATAGATTTTGGAGAGCAGTGGCCTGCAGTGGTCCAAGTGAGAGAGGATGAAAGCCTGAATTGAGACCATTAGTAATAGGAATGAAAAGAAAGTGAATAATTGGAAACACAGAGCTTAGTGGATAAGTGGGTATGGGATTTGGGTGTGGGTTGGTGAGGGGAAAGGCATTGAGGATGTTTATCAGATTCTGAGCCTGGAGGACTTCATGAGTACCAGTAACCAAGGTGGAGAATAAAGAAGTAGCAACTAATTTAGAGAGAAGTATAAGGTTGGGGCATAATTAGTTTGAGATATTTTGGGGATATCCAGATAGACATGTCCAACAAAATGAAAGTTAATCTTAAGCTCAGAGAAGTCTGCTTTGGAAATTCATCTGGGGGTTGTCACTGTATAAATGGTAGTTGAAGCCATGAAATGGATGGGCCAGTAAGGGAAAGTGTAGGAGGAAGAGGTTGGAGCTCTGGGGACCTTAGCACTTAAGGCTTCCAGAAAACTGAAGGAGCAGGCAGAGGTACAAAGGGAACAAAGAAGGCAGGTGGTACCGTGGCCAAGGGAGCAGAGAGCAAAAGTGATACTGGGAGGCCAGCAAGTAAGAGAGATGGTCCCTAAAAGGAAGAACATGTTTTTGAACAGGAGGCTGAGCTGGTCTTAATTTAACTGCCAGAATTCTGGAGAATAAAGTTTCTGTAGTGAAAGCGTTAGCACCTGGCTAAAGAAAACCTGCTGCTATTCAATACTCCTCTCCAAAATGAACCATTTTTACTACTGCAATGTGTAATTTTTGAGGAGCATCTAGATTTTTTCCCACGTAGCTATTGGATTTTTTTGATCTTCTAAAATGTTTTCTAATGATGAACTTTCTTTTAAATTTACCAAGAATGTTGCTCTTGGAAGAAAAAAAAAAAACATTGTATTATGTATTAAAGATATTAGGTAAGGGATTCTGAATCCTGAAATTACATTAAAAGCATCTGGAGAACTTTAAAAAAAAAAAATTGATGCCCAAGCTTTACTCCAGAACAATGAAATCAGAATCTCTGAGGGATGGGCTTGGGTATCAGAATTGTTTAAAGCTCTCAAGATGGTTTGAATGTGCGGTCAAGGTTGAGAACTACTAATGTAGATGATAAAATTTTAGATTGGGGGATTTTTAAAAAGTTTGTTTTCTGTTACAGCAATTGACATGTGGTCTGCAGGTGTCATATTTCTTTCTTTGCTCAGTGGACGGTATCCTTTTTATAAAGCGAGTGATGATTTAACTGCTTTGGCTCAGATTATGACAGTTCGTGGGTCCAGAGAAACTGTCCAAGCTGCTAAAGCTTTCGGTAAGCATTTTTATGTTGTAGAGCAAAACATATGCCTTTGATTCTGTCCTACAAATGACTGTACTTAATCAATTATTACGAAATTCTCTTTACAGATAGACATTCTGTATTCATAAAGTTCTGTCATGTGAGAGAGAAAATTTCTCAGATGCTTAAAAATTAATTGCATTGTGTAAGAAAATTTTTCATCACTTCTATGTATCTATTTAATCTTATCAAGCATACAGTGCTACGCTTCTCCAGTATTTAAAGTTTAACTGTATAATCTTAAAAGAATAAGGAATAAAATCTTAATTCCCTATAGTTGTGATTTGACTTCATTGCATAAATATTTTTAATGCTATTTTTAGATTTGTTTATTGTGCCTTTTTAAGCATTGGGTGCTTTAGGGCCCACTTTAAATGGTCTTAGTCTATACTAACAAGTAAACATTTAATTTATAATACAGTGTAATAAGGATGATAATAAAATATGTGTTAGTTGTCAGGTTTCTTGGGGTTAGTGTAGCAGAGAAGAAAATAAAAAGAACACCTTTACTGGTGTAGTTGTATTGTAAGTATACAAGACAGAGGACCCCTCAAAAACCTAGAATCTTTTGGAGGGCAGGGCGCTTGTAATGCAGGCTTCCCCCGCTAGGTGAGTGTTCTGAGAACCCATCTGTATCAGTGCACCAAGCAACTGACGTTGTTGTGAGAGGCTGTGTGAGACTTCAGTGAATTTTTCTGAAGACTCTTCAGTGTGTTTGCCTGCTTTATCGTGGGTGATTAATGGGTGCACCTGCCCACACTGCGCTGAGTGTTCAGCAGTTTTTGACCAAAAATGCCATGCTCCCATGCCCTGCCCTCCATATTCATCCCATCTTGCCCTGAGCAATGAAAACAGTCTCCAAAGGGAAATGTTTTGCCGATGTGGAAGAGGTGATACAAACAAACAAGCACTAAAAGGCATCAAAACCCACAAGTTCAAAAACTGTTCTGAGCAGTGGAAAAAATGTCTCCATAGGTATAGGTGACTGAAGTTTAAACACGCAAGAACAATTTTTCATAAATAAATTCTGGATTTTTTGAGTCCCCCGCTGGTATACTGGACACGGGAAGTCATCTCCTTAGCTACAAAGTCTTGTAGCTCAAGACTGGGATGTGCAGTGTACGTAATAGGGCACCTGAGAATTAGCTCAGCCTTGCTCCTCTGGCCAAAACCCTGAACTCAAATGCCCGCCGTGCATTTACTCTTCATGCACAATGATGTTAATACTTTCCAGAGCGTGTGGGTGTGACTGAGTCAGCTTGTCCCCACACAATGTAAAACACCCCCATGGGACAGAATTTCGGTCAGCCCACTCCAAGAGTAGCTTGGCTGCTTTGTGCCCAGGCCCAGGATCATCGGGTTTTAATCAGGGGTGCAATCAAAATGATCTGATTTTGACTCAAGAAATACATATGCTTGATGAAAGCATAAATGAGTATAACAACAAATGTATGTTTTTCTTTTTTTCTTCTAAAATCGAATTTTTTAAATTACAGAAAAAGTAATACATGTGCTTATCTCACCCCATCTGTTCCTGGAAAATATGACTTGGAAAAATATGATACATAGGAAGGATCCAGGCTTGTTAGTTTAAAAGTAATTTTTTTAAAAATAAGAGATTTGGACCAAGACCTACTTCTAAGAAAATAATTGTCCCTTTCTTAGCTACCAGTACTGTGGTCTAAGTCACCAGACAAGCCTAGTGGTGGTTTTAAAGAAAGCCTTGTCATAGAGGCTTATCAAAAAATGTTTCTGCAGCAAAGTCAATCCAAAATTTATACCTTTCTTGCACTTGTTAAAAGAAAAATTACTGCTTTTCTTTACCCTCTTCTGTGTCCCCCCACCCACCTTTCTCTGTGGTAGTCACCTTAGTGTCACCTGCATCCATGAGGATATGGTTGTTTTGGTTTGTTCTTTGCTTCATCCTTTTACCTTTTTCGCCCTGAACCTCCCTCTGACAGCTGTCAGTCTGTTCTCTGCGTCTCTGTGAGTCTGTTTCTATTTTGTTTATTTTGTTCAGTAGGTTCCACACATGAGTGCAATCGTATGGTATTTCTCTTTCTCTCACTGGCTATTTCACTTAGCATGATGTTCTCCAGGTCCATCCATGCTGTTACAAAGGGTAGATTTCCTCCTTGTGCTGCATAGTATTCTATTGTGTAAATGCACCACAACTTTTTTATCCACTCATCTACTGATGGGCACTTGTGCTGCTTCCAAATCTTGGCTCTTGTAAATAACACTGCAATGAATATAGGGGTGTACACATTCTTTCGAATTAGTGTTTCAGGTTTCTTCAGATATATACCCAGAAGTGGGATCATTGGGTGAAAAGGCAGTTCCATTTTAAATTTTTTGAGGAAACTTCATACAGCTTTTTACAGTGGCTGCACCAGTCTGCATTCCCACCAACAGTGCAGTAGGGTTCCCCTTTCTCCACATCCTCACCAGCACTTGTTGTTTGTTGATTTATTGATAGTAGACATTCTGCTGACAGGTATGAGGAGATAGCTCACTGTGGTTTTAATTTGCATCTCTCTGATGATTAATGATGTTGAGCATCTTTTCATATGTTTATTGGCCATCTGTATGTCCTCTTTGGAGAAGTGTCTATTCAGGTCCTTTGCTCATTTTTAAATTGGGTTGTAAAAGAAAATTTTAAGGAAACTAAAGTAATACATACAAGAGAAAAGTGATCATAAATGGAAAGCAAGATTGATACCTTGGAAATTGTATTCTTGTATGAGTATATTTATTCTCAGCTGGTTAAGAAAACTTTTATCTACTATTGAATAACTTCATGAGAAATTTTTTAGTATGTTTATCAGAGAACACCAAAACATTTTGTTGAAGAGTTAAATCTCCCCCGTCTGTAGTTACAGTTATAATGAGGACCAACAGGGGAAGTAGAGCATCTGACACAAAGACATTCCAGGGCAGGTGTCACGTAGCAGGCAAAGGCTTTTAGAGATTTATTGCTGTGATTCTTGTTCTCCTGTTTAAATGATAATGCTGTGTAGCACTTGTCTCGGTCGGTATGACTTCTGTAGTTATGTTAGTCAGATCTTACTGTCACTTTTGAATACAGGACTCAGAACTTTAGCAGTCACGACTGTGTTATCCTTTATGATTCAAAGAAATGCCTAAGATTAGCAGTGACCATGCTTCTAATTCTCTTGTCTTGTGTGTCACCTGCCCCAGTGTCCTCAACCATTAGACTGGGCCCTGTGACAGACTGTCTGTCATTAAGTACCTGTTGAGTTGCATCAAATAAATTCAAAAGATGGCCCTGGTCGGGTGGCGTGGTTGGTTGGAGCATTGTCCCCTACACCAAAGGGTTGCAGGTTAGACCCCTGGTCAGGGTGTGTACAGGAGGCAACCAATCGATGTTGCTCTCTCACATCAATGTTTCTCTCTCACCCACTAAAATCAATAAACATATCGGGTGAGGATTAAAAAAATTTTCAAAAGACAAAATGTTTTTTGATTGAATGTTTCACTTTTCCCTGAATAACAAGTTCTTTGTTTGGACATATAAAAAAATAACTTAGACATATTGTGTAACTTGGGGAGATGCTATAACATATAGTGTTAATTATTTCATTACTTTAGAGTAAGCTATAAATTAGGGAATAAAACTATATGAGTATTCTCTGGCTATAATTTTCTAGAGAGAATAGAAATGATAAAATAGATTTAAAAGTAAAAAAAGATCGGCATGTATGCTCAACCAACTTCGTTTTTGATCATTTGTTGCTTTTGTCTGTTCCCTTCCATGCCACCTCTCCTTTTCTCCCCTACCATAGTCCGCCGGTCTAGCAGTTAGATCCGAATATGTAAAAGTAACTTTGTATTATCCAAAGCTAGATTTATTAATTGCTTTAACAGTCCACATTGTTAACAAGTACCCCAGAAAGGAGCCTATATGCTGTGCTACTCATTTAGAGCCACATTTCTAAGGAAATATAAGGCAAATATAATACATTATTTCCTATTTGTATGCTACTTTTGCCTAATAAGAATCCTGTTGGGAAATTGTTTCAAAGACATTTATATTTTTAAAAACAGATCTTATTTGTGTATTCATTTATTCAGAAATATTTATTGGGACTTTGTGTGTACCAGATATTATTGCTGACTCTCTTTTCTCATAGTACTTAAATTGTAGAAGGAAAGACAAAATAAACAAATATCACTATCATGTAAATAAATCAGTAGTATTGAGAAAAATAAAAGGAAATGGAGTGCAGAGGGCACAGCTATTTTGGGTAGGTCGGTCAAGGACAGCACCTGTAAGGATGTTGTATTTGAACAATGACATGAGAGGCTGAATAATGCCTCTTTGTCCAGTCCTACAGTCATTGAGAACCTAGTATGTGCCAGACTTGTCTAGGTTATGGGGAATCAAAGATAAGATAGTCCCTATCTTCAAAGAGCCCACAGTCTACTAAGCAAGGCAGGCATACATTTTATCACAGTTACAACACAGGATAGCAAAAGTAGTAGACATCTTCAGAGGATGCAACAGAAGTTGACAATGATCAACTCTCTGAGAAGGTCAGACCTCGCAGAGGTAATTCTTGACTGAGTGGAGTATTCTGGGCACATGGGGGAGAGCAGGGCATCCTGGCCAAGACAGGAACCATGTAGTCAAATTCATACAGAAGCTGCAGCTGATTAAAGACTGCAGAAGGAAGCTGGAGAAGTTGGCAGAGTCAAGTGGGTCCCTATCTTAGTAAGTCACTCCTTTGTCTTACTGTCTACCACTGTATGATTTGACCTTCAGCTGTGCAGCACAAAACACAATATAGCATGTGGTGTTCTTTTTCATAATATAAATATATCCACAAAGCAATGGTTGGACTTATGTATTTCATAGGCGAGAGCCTTCTGGTTTGTTCAGATAATATGATGTGTGTAATTTTTCTCTTTTAGGCAAATCAATATTGTGTAGCAAAGAAGTTCCAGCACAAGACTTGAGAAAACTCTGTGAGAAGCTCAGAGGGATAGAGACTAATGCTCCCAAACTAACAAGTGATACACAGGGATCTGCTCATGACCCAGCTGTTTCAGAGAAGACTGACCATAAAGCGTCTCACCTCAGACAAACACCTCAAGCACGGCACTCAGCAAATTCATTGTATAAAGCGCACAGAAATGGTTGTGGGGGTTGCTTTGATGCAAACACTACCAATTTCGAAGGCTGGGACAAGGTACCTGATGAAGCTTACGACCTGCTTGATAAACTTCTGGATCTAAATCCAGCCTCAAGAATAACAGCAGAAGAAGCTTTGTTGCATCCTTTCTTTAAAGATATGAGTTTGTGATTATTGTTCTTCACTTAGTGTTTGCTGTTGCATATTGTGAAGAGGAGTGAAAGAGCCTTTGTATAGCATAAGTTCTTCATTAGAGAGCAGGGCAGCACGGATAATTTATTTTAAAATTTTAGTATTTTGTCTCTTGGCAGATGATAAAATACGGATTAAGATTACTTTAGTACCTGGGACAGTTCTTTGGACTAACAACATGATCTTTGAGTTAGATCTACCCAAGGAGAGTCAGCACTTTAGTTCCCCTAATTTGTCATTGCCATCTGCAGTTTTAGCCCAGTACCTGGGGTCTCAAGGTGCAAGTCTGAAGATTAATGGGTGTGTTAGGGGTTAAATGAGCCAAAAGACTTGCCTTACTGGTTTCTTCAAACAATGAGCCATGTGTACCTTTGGAAAACTCAACCTGGTACTAGTACTGTAAGCATTCTGTAGGTTAAGATAATTTCCTCTTCTAGGGCATATATTATACCTGTTATGAACACTAAAACAATGAGGAAATGTTTAGGGGGGATATCACTTGAATTTATCCATTTTAAAAAGTGTTTTGTGAAAGCATGTATTTTGTGAATGGCCATTTTTAAAAAATGGTTTCTCTGTTGGTTTTTTTGCCTTCTCTACCCTCAGCTCACACATTCCCCTTGGAAATTATATGGTGCTTTTCACAAAGTTTCTGGGTGCTTTGTTAAATATTGTATATGTTTACAGTTGGAAACTTAAAATAATGCATACACTGGTTGGTTGATAATGGGAAGCCATAGGATCAGGGTGAAGATCCATAGTCCAGATTCTTTTTCTCTCACTGTGTATGCTTTTTTTTGTCTTTTTACACCATCATAGGCATAATTAGATAGCTGCTATAAGGAAGAGTGAAGACAGAATTGAGGATATTACTGGAGATTTTTCCTCTGCCTAGAGCCATCCAGATGTCTGTTTTGACTAAGTTGGTCCTGCTCAGAAAGGGTTGACTACTGGAGTCTTGACTGAGGTGGAAAGAAAGATAATGAAGTAGGCAAAGTGGAAAAAGACCAAAGATAGAGGTTTGTGTATTACTACATTCCAAAATGATACATCAGTGGTAGCTTATCCAAATGTCTGTAGGAAATAAGTCTGGGGATGTGGATTTGTTGAGAAGTTTCCCATTATTAGAAGTCATAGGGTATAAAACCAGCTTAGGGACATGTAACATTCATTTTGAATGTTGAAGTTAGTATGTCTACCTACTCCATTTGGTAAGTATGATATTTATATATGTAAACCATTACCATTGACTTGCTGTGTGTTATGCTGTAATCTTCAAAACAAAACAAATGAATATTTTTGAATTTGTATGGTTAATAAAGTTATCCTTTTATATATTTTATGTCAGGCTACTCATTTGAAATATAACTCTTTTAAAAAGGTATTGACTACTGGGGGTATTTTTCTTTTTCTTTTTGAAATTATATTTTATTGATTGTGCTATTACAGTTGTCCTGATTTGCCCCCTCCACCCAGCACCCCCTCACACCCTCAGGCAATCCCCCACCATTGTTCATGTCCATGGGTCATGGTATAAGTTCTTTGGCTACTCCATTTCCTATACTGTACTTTACATTCCCATGGCTATTCTGTAGTTACTTATTTGTACTTCTTAATCCCCTCACTTCTTTCTTCATTCCCCTACACCCCCTCCCATCTGGCAACCATCAAAATGCTTTCCATACCCATGGTTCTGTTTCTGTTCTTGTTTGTTTTTTAGATTCAGTTGCTGATAGATACGTATTTATTGCTGTTTTATTGTTTGTAGTTTTCATCTTTTTCTTAAATAAGTCACTTTAACACTTCATGTAATAATGGTGGTTGTATCTGGCTGGTGTGGCTCAGTGGATTGAGTGCCAGCCTGCAAACCAAAGGGTCGCCCATTCAATTCCCAATCGGGGCACATGCCTGGGTTGTGGGCCCCAGTAGGGGTCGCTTGAGAGGCAACCACACTGATATTTCCCACTTTTTCTCCCTCCCTTCCCCTCTCAAAAAAGAAGTAAATAAAATCTTAAAAAAAAAAATCTCACAGAACTTAAAAGATAATAATAATGGCTTGGTGATTATAAACTCCTTTTTTTCTTGTCTTGGAAGCTCTTTATCTGTCCTTCAATTCTAAATGATAGCTTTGCTGGGTAGAGCCATCTTGACCATAGGTCCCTGCGTTTCATGACTTAGAATGTTTCTCACCAGTCCCTTCTAGCCTGCAAAGTTTCCTTTGAGAAACCAGCTGACAGTCATAAGGGAACCCCCCTGTAGGTAACTAACAGCTTTTCTCTTGATGCTTTTAAGATTCTCTCCTTTAATGTTTGACAATTCATGTGACTTGGAGTGAGCCTCTTTGCATGCATCTTGTTTGGAACTCTGTGCTTCCTGGACTTGCAAGTCTATTTCCTTCACCAAATTAGGGAAGTTTTCATTATTTTTTAAATAGATTTCCAGTTTCTTGCTCTTTCTCTTCTCCTACAGGTATCCCTATACTATGAATATTGGAACACTTGAAGTTGTCCCAGAAGCTGCTTCCATTATCCTCATTTTTTTGGATTCTTTTTTCTTGCTCTGATTGTTTTTTTTACTTCCTTCTGTTCCAAATCATTGATTTGATTCTCATCCACTCTGCTGTCGTATCCCTGTAAATTGTTCTTTATTTCAATTACTATACCCTTGGTTTCTGACTGGATCTTTTTTATGCTGTTGAGGTTCTCACTAAGTTCCTTGAGCATCCTCATAACAAGTGTTTTGAGGGCTACATCTGCTAAATTGCTTATCTCCATTTTGTTTAGTCCTTTTTCTGGAGTTTTGATCTTTCATTTGTGCCATGTTTATTTTGTCTCCTCATTTTGGCATCTTCCCTGTGTTTCTATGTATTAGGTAGAGATGCTATGACTCCATGTCTTGTAGTGTGGCCTAATGTAGTAGGTGTCCTGTAGGGTCCAATGGCACAGCCTCCCCTGTCACCCAAACTGGGTAGCCAAAGTGCACCATTCATGTGGGCTGAGTACACTCTTCTCTTGTAGTTGAGCCTTGATTGTGTTTGACAGGTCAATGGGAGGGATTTACCCAGGCCAGTCAGCTGCAAGGGCTGGCTGTGACACCTAGCAACCAACCTCTGCCCTCCATGCAATGTCAGTTTTGCAGGGGCAGGGTGGTGGTGCTCCAATGTGGTCTGTAGCTGTCCACTGGGCACACAGGCTCTGGGGTTTCCTGGGTAGTGCAAGCCAAGGTCAGCCCCCAACCTGTGTTCCAGCTGAGGCTACCCTGCCTGAGCTATAAAGTAATCTGGAGATGACTGGCTATTTGGCTTGGAGATTCCCAGGTGAAGCCAAGCTGTGAATCTATACTGACTGCTCTTGGTGCGAGGCCTGCGGCCACTTAGCAAGAGTAAGAGGGGTGGGGGATCACCGAGGCCACTGTTGTTTGTTTGGTAGGGTTTAGGAAGTTGTGAAGCGTGAGCCAAGATCAGATGTTAGTATGGAAAAGTAGTGGTGGGTGGGCCCCTGAGTTGGGTGGGACAGAGTCTCAGGGGATCTCCAGGGCAGGACAAATAGTGTTAGCCAGGTTGATGGAATCACATATGGCACTGGCCTGCCCTCTCTGGCTCTGTGGCTCTGTTGTGGGTGGGCTCAGAAAAGGAACAATGGCCTTTGCCCACCTTTCTGTCTGGGAGAAAGCTGTCTGCCATATCTTGCCTCGATGCCAGACACTTTAGTTCCTCCCTGTAGGCCACTGGTGCCTTTTAAGCAGCTTCCCTTGTGGTGAAGCTCAGAGGGAAAGAATAAGTCTGTGTGTGGGTTCTTTAAGAGGAACTGCTTGGGACTCTAGAAGTTTCTTCTACCAATTCAATCGACCCCTGGTTTTTGCACCCAGAAGTTACGGGGACTTATCTTTTTGGCACAGGAACCCTGGGCTGGCGGGGGTGGGGGCCGGGGCGGGGGCTGGTGTGGGGCTGGGACTCTTCACTCCTGAAATATCCCTCTTAAATTTTTATCCACCACACATGGATGAGGGGCCAGCCCATTCTATGTCTATGCCCCTCCCACCAGTCTGAATGGATGTGGTTTCTTTAATTCTGTAGTTGTCAGACTTCATTCAATTTGATTTCTGACAGTTCTGGGTGACGGTTGTTCTATAGTTTAGTTGTAACTCTGATGTGATTGTGTGAGGAGGAGAGCTAAGTGAGTAGTATTTTCCTTCTGAGATTGATAAATGCTCTCTCTTCAGCAAATGGTAGTAGATTCTTTAAAAACAAATTTTCTGGCGCAAGTAATATATGAAAGATAGAACTAGATTTTTTTAAATAGATAAGGTACTCATTTACTTCATTTGTAGGATATTTATTACAAATAGTAAAGGAATGAACCATCTCAGTAACTAACATGAAGTCTTAGCTAAAAAAAAATGCTTATTGTGACTCAATCAAGTTAACATGTTTCTCAGGAAATTAACAGGAAAAAAATTTAACTACAAAAAGTGCAGGGAAGGAGACATTCTCTAAGAAAGTTTAATCTTCGGGGCTGTTTGAACTTTCCATTAATGTCACTTTTAGAATAGAACTTGGTTCGTGTGCAAGGGGAGGTAAAGGGAGCTCGTGCTTTAAAAGATACCCAGCGTTACAGAGTGGTTCTTGGGGGATTTCAGTCCCACTAGAGAACATTGCTTCACTTTTGGGGATAAAAATTAGCAAGGAGCTTCCATATGCATGTTCTTCAGGGTTTTTTTTTGGCCTTTTGAACACCATTTTACAATGGTAGAGATCTCCCCAAAAGATTTTAATTAGGCAAAATAGCCATTTTTAGGAAAAGATTAAGATGGTAAGTAGTTATATTATTATGGAAGTTACCAGAATATTCAGCTATTTTTCATTTTCAACTTTTTAAAATTCTTAGTGCTCAAATTCTTGAGATAATACTGTTAAGGGTGTTTTCATTTAATAAGCCTTGGACGTTTAAAACTATTAATATAACAAGCTCCATGTACTGTTTTACGAAATAGGCTGCAGCTCTCTAGCATTTTTTCTGCAATTATTTGTTCATTATTATTATGTCTTGGTTTTGGAGGTACAGCTTAGTGGTTAGACAGTATACTTTACATAGTGGTCCCCTTGGTAATTCCAGCTCCCCGTCTTGCATTTTTAATGAAATATTTCCTTTTAAGGAGATGATTAGAGTTGTCTTAATGATCTGAATAAAAAATGTGCCTCAAGAATGGTTATTCTAAAGAAATTAAACTTAGTTTATTTCAAAATCTGAAGGAAAGTCATCAAGTGATGTTAATTGCTTCTGTTTCTGGCATCTGCATCTTGGGAACAGAGTGGTGCTCCAGATGTCAGAATATTGATTGCATTAAATCCTGAAACCACAAAACTCGTAGGCTTAGATCTTAGTAGTTTCTGCTGTTTATGTAATTTCAGTCTTACGCGTCACCGAAAAGTTATTTATCTTAAACTGGGGCCAAATTTGGCGGGTACTGCTGCTTGCCAGTGTCTGCAGATGCACTGTTTCCGCTACATTTGTGTGTGCTGTCTGTGGTCTCAAGAACACTATTTAACGCAGGGCACAAATGTCAACCGTGCTCAGATTTTCTCATGTTCTTAGAACCGATGTGGCTGCATCCTAATTTTGTCAAATTGCGCTTGAACTGTCTGCCTTTCTCGAAAGGTGGGTATTATCAACCGTGTGCTAGATACGTAATCAGAAATAGTTAACGCTGTGTAAAATTACAGCAAAATTTTCAACAGAGTAATCACAGAGGTCAGTGCTAAGTCAAATGTTTAGTAAATAATGATATTTTAGATATCTAAAGTGAAAAGACATGATTTTAGGAAAGCAATTACAAGTTGGGTGAGAAAACTATAAAGTTTAGAAAAGCAACTGCAAAATCGTTTGAGCTCAGTTTGACCCGCTAATTATTTTCTCAATAGAAGAAAGTGAACTAAAAAAATACATTGTCCTTGATATCTCTTTTGAATGCTTTAAAAATGCAACAAAATAATATATGGAAAAGAATTCAAAAGGATAAGCAAAAACTTACTTGGCAAGTGTGTACATAGCTTTTATAAGGCAAGAAAGATGACTAGAAAACAGATGTCAATGGTTTAGAATTTCGATTGCACCATGCGTAAAATGTGCTTTTAAATTTAACACATTATGCTGTCCAAGCCGTAAGAAGACTCCATCTTGGACCCTACTGAAGCAATTCTTTTAGGAGAGTAAAAGGGTTAGCGCAAGAAAATTTCATGCTATCTTATGAAGGCAAATAGAAAATAAATAACTTCTAGATCTATCTAGAAGCTATTCTAGATGAGTTAGATTTAGAGGAGGCCAAGATCACTCACTCTAGTTGGGAACCAGAGGTGAATCAGGGATGAGTTTCTAACATCCTGAAATCAATGGTAATAACACTGTCCGGGGTCGGGAATAAGTAGCACAAATCAAAAAATGAAAGCCATCTAGTAATTTCTAATCATAGTTTTTGCATATGTTCCTTACATACATTCTGTTGGTGTGTTTTTATATGTATATATTTAATAATATATTCACCTTCTGTATAAATTCTTTTTGTAACTTCTCTGAAGATTGTAGCATATGATCTAGAAATGACTCCAAGTAGGACCAAGTAGGACAAGACCAAGACAGTAAATCAGAAACAGATGCCCTGTAGCCTCACGTTGTTATTTTAGGTCTGTCCGTAAACAAAAGGAGCAGGGGGCTGAGGAGTCCAGCCACCTCTGAATTTCTCTAGACACTCATCTTAATGCTTTTTACCCAGTAGAAGTTTATTTCTTCTGGCATGTTGCTGGTCTTCCTGCACTCAAAAATTCTGATTAAAAACCAAAGCATCCCCACCGTATTTGCATGTCTCTGAGTAATCCTCAGACAAGTGTTAGCCATGCTCCTTTAACACTTTCCCCAAGGTTCGAGATACAAACGCCTGGCATTCTGTGAGTGTCCTTTGTGTCATTTTTATTTCTTGTTGAAAAACTCCATAGATAAATGCCCATATCGAACGTGTTTTCATAAAAAAGGAAACTCGTTATCACTTTTATGTGTAAACATGAACACCAGCATCTTACATCTCTGCTGTGCGTGTGTTCTGAGGAAGCGCCTTCCTGCTTGTGCCCGGACAGTGTGACTGGACTAGTGCCTGGAATTTATTGAGTGGATGCTCAAAGAATATTTGTCGAATGAATTCATTTAGGATACATTTAATTAATTTACTTTCTTAGCAAGATATTAAGCCAAAAACCTGGTAATCAGGGTGTCCATTTTCCTAAGTTTGGTACGATGTATTTGATAGACATTGACCCCAAAAGGCAGGAAAAATGAAACGACTCACCTTTTCACATTGTCTCTTCCCAGTGACAGAGTCTTCTCCCCTCTCCCTCCCTTCGTCCGATAAATATGTAATTTAAGTGAAAGTGAGCTTTTGATGCCAGGCTTTAGATTCAGAACAGCCCTAACAGGGCCTTTCTCTGGACTTTTAATTGCTATTATCTACATTTCCTTTACCTCCTCTCTGTGTACCCTGATCATTCCAATCCAAATGATCATTTCCTTGACTTCCTATACCCAGATTATAAACTTCTGGAAGGTCGAGACTTTCATGCCTGCCCCGCCCCTGCCCCCAAACACACACACACACACACACACACACACACACACACACACACATTTCTTATCACCACATTGGAGACTCAAGTACTCAGTTAAAACTTAAGTTCACTGGGAACCTGACACCAGGGGGGATTTCAAAACCTCACCAGGATGACCCCAGCCGAAGGACCGCCCCCTTTACCCTTAAACATCTCAGGACTACGCTGTTTCCCTTGGCAGTCTGTTTGAAGATTTCCCAGCTCCCCAACCCCACCCCAGCCATATCAGTTCTAATTCCCCTCCACTGGAGTTTGCTGGTGCTCCTTGCCCATTGCTTTGACCGAAGTGGAGACAGAACAGCTGGTCGACCTTCTGTCTAATAAGGCTTCATATCCTTGTATAAGAGGCAGGTGAGCAAAAATTTCATAATTATTACAGTCATGTTTTTAGCTCCTACTGTGTGCTAAGCATCATAAAAATCAAATCAATTTGTCTTAAGGGCTTACAAGTACGTATAAAGTACTATGGGAAAGCGTTATATGCACACAATTATGCTTTGCTAATGTGATTCACCATACGTGCAGGACCCTGTCCATCTTGGATTTTTTTGAGACCGCTTCAGTTCCAAAAATGTCAGTCCTCATTAATGTGTCCTGGAATTCCAACATTTCTGCATCCAAATTGCATTTCTAAGAATGTCTCTCTGCCAGAAGTAGTGTGAAGTTGTTAGGAGTGGGTTCCAATTTTTTAACTTTGAAAATATGTCTGTTGTAACATGTAGCATTTGAGGCTGTCTCTGCTGAGTGAAGTGGAGAGCCTTCCGATGTCTTAAGTATTTTTTCACTGAGGTTCTCGTACTTAAAAATATAGATGTAACGACTGGGAAATGCCCCTTACTCACTGTTTGTTGATTAAAAATAAACCCTGACTGCAGGCAGCGTAACATAAAGAACTCAGCTACATCTGGCTCTTCCCCGTATCGTGAGTCTTGCTTTCCTCAGCTGTAAAGTAGGGTTTGTATGCCTTCCTCGTCGTTTGGAGGACTAAGCGAGAGCATGCTCCCTAAGTATGATGTTGACACAGTACATGATTCTTTTTCTTCCTTTCTTCCGCTAGTTTCCCTTCATCTACCATCTACAGAGGAGCATGGCCTGAGAATATCCTTACATATTTCTTTCCTAATCATTTTTTTTTTAAATATATAGCACATTAAGGCTTTTAAAGCACTGAATGGAAAATTTCCATGATCTGGGATGTTGTGATTCTGACACTCGCAATGCTCATTTTCTACTCATTGTGATGTTCTGTCTGCCCACCAGATGGCAGAAGTTCCTTTGGCATGTTCTGTCAGCTGTCTAGACGTGTTTGGACTGGTGTATCAGTCAGGCTACTAAAACAGAAAAGAAGGTACACAAAAAGACGAGCCATTACACAATTAAAACAATTTTACTAGGCACTAGGGGAGCTAGTGATCATCTACCACACCCTCATCTTTTCCAGCCACAAACTTACACCACATTTTGCCATGTATAATATGTACTTTACCCCCAAACTTTTGAAGGAAAAATAAGGATGCACGTTATACATGGGGAGTACTAATTCTGTACCTATATAAATGTTTTTAATTCTTTAATTTATGATTATGCATTAAAAGTATAACTCTAGAAGGCAATCATGATATCTATATACAAAATAATACCCTGGAATACAATAATCAGTTTTGTTTCTAAATAGAAATTAATTAATTAATTAATTAAAATGAAAGATTTTTGTCCCGAAAGTTTTGGCCAAAAACATGGGTGCACATTATACATGGGAGCGTAGTGTACACGGTGAAATATGGTATGTTCTGATCCTTCTCCCCCGAGCTTTTGCGTATCCTGCTTCTGTGCCTAGAACACTTCTTCTCCAGACCCCAGCCTCTGTCATCTGAGTTACTCCTGCTCCTCCTTCAGGACTCAGTTCAGACATCACTGCCTTTAGGGAGTTTCCTTGACCTCTCTTTGAGTTCAGTGTACCACACTCTTCCTCCCTGGTCCCCAGATCCTGCTGGTCATTCAGTGCCCTGCCCGAATGTGGCCTCCTCAAAAAAAGCCTCCCAGTTTATTTATTTATCATCTCTCCCTCTAGAATCTAGAACAGTGCTAGGAACAAGGAGGCACTCAAACTTGATGGTACGGAATGACTATTCTCACGGCGCTCTGCAGCTTCCTGTGTGGCGCAGCACGTATTATCACTGCCAGTGGAAATTTGGCTCTTTCACAGAATCTCAAGGAAGGCATTCCCAGAGACCTGTGCATGGGGGAGGTTGTGGCCTGGTAAGATTAGAAGGCTGCCTGTGAGTGCCCAACGTCTCATTTACATTCATCTCACCATGGAAGTCTCGCCATCTCTTGTCTTCATCGTGGCCAAAACAAAGGCCAGTGTCCAAAGACTTTGTGCCATGTCAAAGCTTAGTCCCTGCTCCAGCCTTTGTCACCATCTGGCTAGCTTAACCTCTTCCCAGGTACACTTGGTGGCGGTGCTGCTGTATGTACAGGCTGCCGCTTGCAGCCTGCACTCGGAGTCCGTAAGGCTGCTAGCGCCACATGGTGCTAAGGAGAGAACATGTGAATGAACCGGGCAAGTGCATATGCATGTTAGAGAAAGAGCTCTTTGTTGGCTGGAATTATATTAGCTCAGGCTTGGGAAGGACCAGCACTTTTTCAAAATAACCAATCAACTTCACAAGCTTTTGCAGGCTTCTTATGAGTCCACCTCCTAACCAATCCATTCCCCAGATCTTCTGGGGTTGTATCTCTCATCCAATCCAATCCTTTCCCCAAGCTAGACTGACAGGCCTCTGTGGTCCCCCTCTTGGCTCCTACTGTGCATGTGCTTACCTTTCCTTTTATTGTTCTATTCCTTCCCCCAGTGATCTGCAGGGAAGGAACTATGGTTCCCTGGGAAGTGTGTGAAGCTGTAACTTCCTGGTGAAGAAAGCAGGCTTCTGCTCCCTAATTTATTATGCTTAATAATGTCAGATTTCCTTTCCTCCCTTTATTAATAATTTGCTACCCATTCTAACATTATCAGTCTCTCTTAACTATATCACCTACTAGATTATAAACTTCATGAGAAGAATCATGTCTATTTTATACACTTGTATCTTCAGTGTCTGGTACATAATCAATCCTCAAATATTTGTTAAAAATGAGCACCCACTGGCTGGTGTGGCTCAGTGGTTGAGTGCTGGCCTGCAAACCAAAGTGTTGCTGGTTCAATTCGCAGTCAGGGAACATGCCTGGGTTGTGGACCAGGTCCCCAGTAGAGGGTATATGAGAGGCAGCCACACAAAAATGAGCATCCATAATAATATACACATACTCATAGCATGACTACCCTGAAGCAAATGATGTTTCTTTTGTTTTTTGAGGAGCTCAATGAAACAAAGGAGGGATGATAGCAAGAACTTATACTTGATTTTTTTTTTTCCCTACAACAATATCTGTATACTCAGAGTTAGCCAGGTGGACTTTTGATAACAGCCTCACTAAATAAATAGGTTTTATGGCCTGAATTCTTGAACGAGTTTAGAATTAACATCACACTTTGTGGGCAATTAAACATGGTTTGCAGAGCAAGAGTTTGGGAGGCCACAGAAGATTTCAGGAGATAGAAAAGATATTTGTGAGCTGTCATCTGGTGACCAAACAGATATGATGGTATAATACATGCAATAGGAGAATCATGTGGATTTAGAGAATTAACTATGAGAAACGAGGCTGAGGTGCCACATTCAGAAAAAGAAAAATACACACTTGAACATGAGAAGGACTTCTAAAGATGTGCTCTGGGTCTTGAGCAGCCCATGATGCTCATATATACATGTGTCAGAGACCTCCTCTGTGAGGGTCCCAAGACAAAGGTAGAACCCGGCTTTAGTCAGAGTCAAGAAGGGCCTAGGCCACTTCCATTTTTCTAAAGATACCAGTATATTATTTTAAAACAATGGCAAGATGACAAAGGCTTACAAAAATGATTATTTAAAAATATTTATCAAATGAATCAACATCTTTAACATATAAAATTTATCATGTATATTATGTATCAAGTTAAACTACATGAAATTGTCAGTATTCAATTATATTTTGACCAAGAAAACCAATTATTTCATATAGTTCAGCCTAATACCACCTCACCTGCAATGAATGTCAGAAGTCTGAATCTCAGGGCCTGCTCTTCCTTGTCATGACTGTGAGGACTCAGCTAAGTGCACACCTGCCCATTCCCACTCCCCTAGTACTGACTATGGCCTAAAGATTGAGGGCATCTCATCTGTGTGTGAGCATGAACTCAGCCTCTGAACAAGAGCATTCTAAGCTCTTGGCTCCAAGGGCAGAAGCTGAATATTTGGCTTAAAGAAAGCTACATTATAGACGTGAAGCCTACACAGGTATTAAGTGTGAGGAGATGCCTGCCATATCTCTGTAGGTCTCCAAGCTCAAATACTGGAGCCTTCTCTGTTCCTAAGTTCCCAAGTCAAAGAAAATACAGCAATGCCTGATGCACAGTGGGTCTGCAGAAATGTTGACTGGTTCATTTTTTCTCCCTTAGCTGATCACTTCCTCGCTCTCTACTGCTAAAGGTGAGACTGATTTCATTTTGCTTAGTCTCTCCCATTTCGATAGTGAAAACTGTGCTAAGCAATTCCAGTCTTTCTCTTTCCTCATGCTCCCCCATATATGTATGCACTCTCCTCCCTCCTTAATCTCCCTGCTCCCTGCTTTCCTTCCTTCCTCTAAGTCCCCTTTGCCCCTGCCTCCTCCGGTAACCACCCAGTAAAAACAGACCAAAGCGACTAGTAGTATGTGAAGAAGCCATTGCATTCCTCACCCCCGTATCAGATCCTAAGGTCATCTTCCCTGACCCGGAGGGGTCATGAGGTGCATGCAATGCACCTGGCGCTCTCAACAAAGCAGGTTTTTTGATAATTCCAATGGGACCAAGATGTTTACACCCTTCTCACTCTCTCACCACCACAATGTGAGATGGAGCCAAGTATGTTGGGACACCACAGCCTTGGGCCTGCAGCTCTTGAGTAAGGAAAATGTTACAGCAAACTTTCCTTGTACAGCTGTGTTCTTAGCCTAGGGCTCTGTCCAGCTGTGTTCTTAGCCTAGGGCTCTGTCCTTACCCTCTTGCTAAGAGTTCTAGAGGGCTTTCTCTGTGTCTGGGCTCAGATTTGCACAAGTGCCTTCCTGATGGAACAAACATCTGAAATCTTCAGCACAGTGTACACAGGTCTCTTCTGGTAATTCCCTTTTTCCTTCCCTGATACTAAGTTTATACAGTCCACCTAAATGGGGGCTTGGCAGTAGCACATGAGCCGCCGAACCTGACGCTTCCCCTAAATGCACATTTATGAGGGTGCAGATGTTTGAGTTGGCAGCTGGGCTGCACTAGGTGGAAATAAGAGCACTATGTTCCCCTTCACGTGCAGTCATGTATAGCTCCTCCAACAGATGATGAAGTGCCAATAAGAAGGGAAATCTGGCCTCGAGTTTTCTGGTTTCCCTCTGGATAGAAATTTTAGGGAATCTCTGTACACTGTGGAAGCTCAGAACACTCTGTCCCTCTTGGAGCATCACTTCCTTTATCCTGTCTTGCATCGTCATGATTTATATGCCTCTCTTATCCTGAGCCAGGTCTTATTGATTTTCACATTCCAATCTCATACCTTTCCCCACCCAGCGTCCAGCATAGTACTTGGCACAGACTAAGCATTCAATGACTACTTGATGAAATGTTAAAGTTGCTTTGGAGCTGTTTTCATCCAACCCTTCCTTCACCCAATTATATTCGGGAAACTTAGTATTGGGAATAGTAAATGGCTGTAGGAGACTCAAGTGGTGATGTATGCCCAGGTCTCAACAGTTTATTTTTTCTTTGGGAAACTCTCTAATACACAGGAGTGGTTCCCCAGTGATCACATCAGTGTTCTGTCAGCCTGCCTGCTCCCATGCATACCCCACCATAGCTAATTGATCCAGGACTTACACCTGACCAGGCAGGGCCCTCAAGTTTTCAATTCCAGGCATTTGCAACTTTAAGGGAGTGGGCTTGGGCTGACTCCGTGAGCTGAGGGAAGATTCAAAGACATATCGGTGGAGGGGCCCTTGTTCCCACTTCACCTGGCATCCGGTCCTTCAGTTCCTCCATTTAGGTGAATTGCCCCAGCATTCTTCCAAAAAATCTATTTTTGTGCTTAAGTTGGCTAGGGTCAGATTCCTTGCACATACTTGAAGGACCTGAGCCAATACAAGGATTAAAAAGGGCACAAAGAAAGCCTACTGGGCTTTGAGGTCTCAAATTGACTTCCACTTGATGTGTGATATAGCACAGGTCACAAACCACTCCGAACCTTGCACACTCATCTTGAAGTCACCGGTGATTCAAGTCAATGCTGATAAGAGTACAGGGAAGGATGGATAAAATTTAAGATGCAGTAATGGCAGAGGAAGTTCATTCTGAGAATGAGGAATAATACAAGCAAAGACCTGGGTGCCCCAAATCAGGGCCTGTTTGGGATGTAGAGATCTCCTCTGGAGCATGAGGTTCCTTGTTTTAAAGGATAGGTTTTATTATGATTTAGGCATGGCAAGGTCAACAGATTAGGAAAGGATTGCCATTGAAAAGATAATTATACTCACAGATCCCAGGAGAAGGGGGCACGCCATGACACAGGGGGCTGCACGGCAAAGCATCAGAGTTGGTCAGGAAGCAGAAGGAGCAGGGGAGAACGTGGGCAAGAATTTATTGTGGTTTCCATGGGGCAGAATAGGCAAGATAGGGTAAGCAGGTTTAGGGTGGACTAGTTTGAATAATTTCAGCGAGCTCAGGGGCATATGGATTGTCCCTAATTGTCTGGTACCTGGCTCTGGGGAGTTCCCAGCAGGGGGACAGTGGCCCCGTGTGTGAGAGCCCCATAAAGGAGGTGGTTGGGGGTGTGGGCTCTGGGTTGGCTGGTTTGCCTTTGAGAGGAACATTCAAGGGCTAGTTGTTTGCTGTCTCTAGGAATTGGCTACCCTGAGAGCCACAGTCCCACCAGGATGAGCAAGGCCCCAGATGCCAAAGAATCAAAATACAAAAACTGAAAGACATGGTTGATACATTCCTGTAGAAGAGTGGCAGGACTAGAAAGAGGAAGTGGGAGCTGAGACTAGATCATAAGGGACCGTGGACGTTAGATGTCCCTTAGGCTAAAGAGTTTCATTCTACAAATCCTTCCACAGCATCCTGAAGGGTTTTGAGAAGTTGAACGATGTAAGATCTGTATATTGGGAATGCCACTCTGTTGTCTTTGGACAGGTTGAGGTAAAATTTAAGGGTCAGATCAACAGAATCTAGCGATTAACTAGATGTAGAGATGAGGGAAAGATGGGAATAAAAACTAGTCCAGTATTTCAAGCCTTTGCGATTGGAAGATATTATTCCCATTAACAGATACAGAAATCTGAGAAGGCACCTCCAGTAGGAGCCTTGGGAGAAAAGTGGGCAGAAGTGATGAGATGGATCTCAGAGATGTTGAGGGGGAAGTGGTGCCACCACTTATGTGACCATGACCAACAGGCAGTTCACACGCATTGTTGTTTCGTTTGATTAGATGGCATTGTGTGTGTCAGCTCCCCAACTATGTCAGGAGAACACTAAAGGACTTACTGCCCTTGCCTCTCCCCAATACCCAGCACAGAGCCCTACTCACTTGGTCCTTCTCTGTTGGGACATTAACCTAGAGTACTTCTCAAGGTGCACATCCATCAGGATTTGTTCATGTGAAAAAGGAACCAATCTGGCTCTCATCTGTAAATAAAGGAACTTTCTAAATGTTCTCTAAGGTCTTTTCTGGTGCTAACATTCTGTGAATCATTTTTGAGATTTGTGATGAAGAAAGGTACCTAACAGATCAGGGATGTTGTTTGCTCTTGCCAATATCAGCTTTAGGCAAGCTTCCCCTCTCTTGACTCCTACCAGACCTTGTTAGCCTGAGAAGCAATCGATTTTAAGGGGGTTAGTGCCTTCCTATTCTCCCCATACTCTTAATGTCCGCCTCCCTTTATGCCTGGGGTAAAGCCTTTCCCCACCACCAAAGTGGCCCATGTGTTGGGATGAGAGGCTTCCAACTTCTGCTTTAAACATAATGGACAGATGTTCAGTCACTGAATCAAATCAGGACTTCTCTGCAGTGTCCTCATTCTCCTGTAAGTACATGGATACAAGTAGGCCATTCAGTGGCAAAGGTACCATGATGAAGAAGAAAATAGGATAAAGAAGGGGAAAAGGAATGAACATTTGTTAATGGCCTTCCATATGTAGCCCTCTACTGGATTCCTTGGATCCCTTTATTAACAACTCTTACAGTGCCTTGAACTACTATAACATCATCAGATTTATAAATATATGTTCCGTGTATCTCTTTCCATTACAATGTATGCTCCATGAAGACAGGGACTATCCCACGCACATCTTGTTCACTTCTCTATTCAGATTCCTCACAGAGTGCCAAGAAAATGAACCAATGAATAAATACATTTACTCCTAATAATTCTGCAAAGTAATAGTATTTCCATTCTACAGAAGAGATTGAGGCTCAGCAGGCTTTAGTGACTTGCCTGTCTGTGGCCAAGTGGTGCAAAAGCTCAGGAGTCAGATTGCTGAAAGTGGGTGACGGACGTTGGGCTCTTTCTACTCTGCCACACGTCCTCTGAAAACTGCCTGAGCAGGATTGCCACAGCCTTGCTCTATGTCTGCTCTTTGAAACAGAAATGGATCACAACTAACTTAGTCAAAACAGAACTTATTCAGACATCAGGGGCTTATAATACAGAAGAAGAGCTGAAAAACTGGGCCACAAGAGACGGTATGTGGGGCAGAGCTGAGATTCAAGCAGCAGTTGTAAACTGTGGACGAAAAGGGGCCAAACACCTAACCCTGACAAGCTCAGGGGAGGCCGGCACGGTGGCCTTACAGACTCAGAGACCTGAAGCAACCACACAGGATGGTCTGAACATAACATTTTTTAGCTAAAAATAGGTCATGGCAGGTAGTCAGGTCATAGGCCATTATCTTCCCTGACACAGGTCAATCTTTTTTTAAAAATATGTTTTATTTATTATGTTACTAAGTTGTCCCAGTTTTTCCCCTTGACCCCCATCAACACAGCACACCCCACTTCGTCAGGAAATCCCCCCACCATTGTTCATGTCCATGGGTCATGTGTGTAAGTTCTTTGGCTACTCCATTTCCTATACTGTGCTTTACATCCCCATGGCTATTCTGTGACTACCTATTTGTACTTCTTAATCCTCTCATCTCTTTACTCATTCCCCCCTCTGGCAACAATCAAAATGCTCTCCATATCTATGATTCTGTCTCTATTTTTCTTGTTCGCTTAGTTTGTTTTTTACATTCATTTGTTCACAGGTATTTATTTTACCATTTTATTGTTCATAGTTTTGATCATCTACTTTTTTTCTTAAGTTCCTTTAATATTTCATATAATAATGGTTTGGTGATGATGAACTCCTTTAGTTTTTTTCTTGTCTGGGAAACTCTTTATCTGGCCTTCAGTTCTGAACGATAACTTTGGTGGGTAGAACAATCTTGGCTGTAGATCTCTGCTTTTCATAACTTTGCGTATTTCTTGCCAATCCCTTCAAGCCTGCAAAGTTTCTTTCGAGAAATCAGCTGACAGTCTTATGGGTACTCCCCGGTAGGTAATTTACTGCTTTTCTCTTACTGCTTTTAAGATTCTCTCTGTATCTCTAACCTTTGGCATTTTGATTATGATGTGTTTTGGAGTGGGCCTCTTTGCATGCATCTTGTTTGGGACTCTCTCTGCTTCCTGGGCTTGCATGTCTATTTCCTTCACCAATTTATGGGGCATTTTCTTTTGTTATTTTTTCAAATAGAGTTCCAACTTCTTGCTTTTTCTCTTCTCCTTCTGACACCCCTATGATGTGAATGTTGGAATATTTGAAGTTGTCCCAGAAGCTGCTTTCACTATACTAGTTTTTTAAATTCTTTTTCTTCTCGTTGTTCTGGTTGGTTGTTTTTTGCTTCCTTCTGTTCTAAATCATTGCTTTGATTCTCAGCTTCATTCACTCTATTGTTGTTTCCCTGTAAATTGTTCTTTATTTTACTTAGTGTATCCTTCATTTCTGACTGGATCTTTTTTAGGCTGTTGAGGTCCTCACTAAGTTCCTTGAGCATCCTTATAATCAGTGTTTTGGACTCTGCATCTGCTAGAGTGCTTATCTCCATTTTGTTTAGTTCTTTTTCTAGAGTTTTCATCTGTTCTTTCATTTGGGTCATGTTTCTTTGTCTCCTCATTTTGGCAACTGGCTTGTGTTTGTTTCTATGTATTTGGTATGGCTGCTATGACTCACTGTCTTGGTAGCATGAGCTAATGTAGGAATGTCCTGTAAGGTCCAGTGGCACAGCCTCCCCTATCACCCAAGTGGGGTACTCAAGGTGCACCATTCGTGTGGACTCAGTACACCCTCCTCTTGTAGTTGAGCCTTATTGCTGTTGGCAGGCCAATGGAAGGGATTTACCCAGGCCAGTCAGCTACAAGGAATGGCTATGACCACTAAACACCAAACTCTTGCCCTCTGTGGAGGATCAGGGTACAGGGGCAGGGTGGTGGTGCTCTGACATGGCCTGTAGCTGTTCACTGGATGCACAGGCTCTAGAGTTTCCTGGGTGGTGCAGGTCAAAGTCAGCCCCCACCTGTGTTCTTCCCCAGGCAGCCCTGCATAAGCTATAAAGCAATCTAGAGATGGCTGCTACTTGATGGGGCTTGGAGATTCCCAGGTGAAACTAAGCTGTGAATCTAGGTTGGCTGCTGCTAGTGCTAGGCCTGGGGCCACTTAACAAGAGGTATGAGGGGCTGGGATTCACTGAGGCCAGCTGTTGCTTGTTTGAGGGCATTTAGGAAGTTGTGAAGCTTCCATGAGCTTTTCCATGAGCTTTTCCATGAGCTTCACATGGAAAAGTCTTGCTAACAGTTTGGTTGTGCTGGTAAGTTGGGTGATGTAGTCTCTGGGGTTCTCCAGGGCAGGACAAATAGAATTAGCCAAGTTGATGGATATGCTAGATAGCCAGATATGGCTTCCACCTTCCGGTTCTGTGGCTCTGTTCATGGAGGGCTCAGAAAAGGAACAATGGCCCCTGACCACCTTTCTGTCTGGGAGAAAGCTGTCCGCCATATCTTGCCTTGATGCCAGACACTTTAGTTCCTCCCTGTAGGCCACTGGTGCCTTTTAAGCAGCTTCCCTTGTGGTGAAGCTCAGAGGGAAAGAGTAAGTCTGTGTGTGGGTTCTTTAAGAGGAGCTGCTTGGGACTCTAGAAGTTTCTTCTACCAATTCAATCAACCCCTGGTTTTTGTACCCAGAAGTTATGGGGACTTATCTTCTTGGCACAAGAACCCTGGGCTGGGGTTCCTGATGTGGGGCTGGGACTCCTCGCTCCCAAAATGTCCCTCCTGAATTTTTATCCACCACAAGTGGGTGTGGGACCTGCCGGTTCCATGTCTGTGCCCCTCCTACCAGTCTGAATATGAAACTGGAAAAATAAATGGTGTTCATGCTGCCTGTCACTTACTGAACCCAATAAGCAGAGATAGGGATTGAATCTTTATGGGCGCTTTATTCAGATGGCTGGCGATCTGAGAAAATGGCGGGTTCATACCCTCACAGACAGTCTTACATTTCCTTCCAAGCCAGCTTTTTTATAACAGAGAACAAGGTGTGGTGAGGGGTTTTGAAATTCAGGGAAAATTAGATTTAAAAAACTGCAGCATTCTCGCCCAGGCAGGTGGGTGGTGTCTGTCTCTCCCCAGAACACAATGGCTCAGATGTCTCCAGCTGTGCCCCAGGAGGTCAGCTGTCTCTCCTGGGAGTGGTGAGCCCTACCTGCAGTTCTGAAACAACAGCTTTAACATATGCATTACCTACTAGGTTTATTAACTATTTACTAAAATTTTCCAGCTCTTGAGTCCCGTATCAGATGGATGTGGTTTCTTTAATTCCGTAGTTGTCAGACTTCAGCTTGATTTCTGACGGTCCTGGGTGATGGTTGTTCTGTATTTTCATTGTAATTTTGATGTGATTGTGTGAGAAGGCAAACCATGTTTACCTATGCTGCATCTTGACTGGTACTCCCCAGGTTAATCAATCTCTCTCTCTCTCTCTCTCTCTCTCTCTAAATATATATATATTTTAAAGGTCAATCTTTATGTTAACTGAGACTGTCCATTATCTTTTTGCATTTACAATAAGATACCTTTGGACTGTTAACTTTCCTGTACTCACCTATGTAAAAGAAGTAAATGCCTTACTTTCTATCCAATCCCAGCGATCCTTCCAGCCCCCGCCTCCCTAATCTATCACCAGTGCACTTCATGTAACCCCTTTCTACCTCCTCCTCTGATTGTAATGCATAAAATAAGGTGCAAAACTGCCATTCTCTGGAGCATTTTCTCAATTCATTTGAGACTTTGCTTTTTGGCAATTGTTGTCAGTTTGGCTCAAATAAACTCATAAAAATTCTCTACAGGTTTTGATGTTTCTTACATTGACAAATTAAAGGTTGAGTAACGCCTGTTGAATCAGATCATTTCCAACATTATTTCCTGCATTCTTGTCTACCATTCAGCTCAACTCCAAGTCCAGGAGGGAGAGTTTAATAGGCCAGACGAGAGCAGGGTACCTATCCTGACTGCCCCACCCAGGCTGTACATAGTGAAAGAGAAAATCCAACCCCCTCACCACCCCATCCAGAGAATCCAAGTGATCTTACCAGAAAAATGTAGGAGCCTGTGCTGGGCATCCAAAAATATAGCAAGTATCCACTACAAATTGTTACATGGAGGACTACCAGCATCCTAAGGCAGAAATGAGTTGTCCCACTAAACTGCTACCTTTCCCTCTGCTTCTCCAAGACGTGTTAATGGAGGAGAGGAGGGGAGGAATCTATCACCAAGCCATCTTTGAATGCCAGCTGGACTCCTCCTTAGAAGTTACCAAAGTGCTGAAGAAAGTGAGAGCTCACTCGTCTCCCAACCCAACACCCCCTCTCAGACCTGGCCTGGCTGGATTTGTTTGTTGCTTCTGTTGTTATTCACGCCTTCCTGTGGGATCATTTCATATCCCCATTTCCTGATGATCCAACATCCTTCTGCAATCAACTGGCAGAGGGGGAAGCCTGCCAAAACCTCAGGTAGCAGCCCTACCCAGGCACCATTTTCAGCAACATCCTGTGTTCACAGCTTTCCAGTTCAGCTCTAAATGCCAATTTTGGTTTGTGAAAATTTCCATGGCCTCCTGCTAAGCTGATGTTTACATATCCCAGCTCATAGCCATAGTGACCTTGGCCGGATTATATTCCTCTCACATTGGGCCCCAACCCCAGTCTCTGCTGTGTGCCATTATTACCTACACAGGACACACTGACTGTTGGCAAGAGCTCTGAATTCTGAAGCATCCCAACAACCCCGTTTGGGATGTGGTGCTTATCTTAGAAACCCAGAGAGGTTTAAGGAACCCTGGTATAGTCACATGGTATGACAGTGGTAGAACCAGTTTTGGAAACCAAGGCTTTTGGTCCACAAGTCTTCAGTAATAAAAATGCTAAATCAGGTCAGTGAGAGGCGTGTAATTCTGCAACAATACAACAAGTGACCCCACAATTCTATGTTTACAACAAAGCTCTGAATTTTCTGTAGAAATAATTGGTCCAAAATTTTCCTTTAGCAAGTTCCTACTATGTTGTCAGGCCCTAGGCTAAGCATTTAACATATATTATCTGTGATGCTCACAACTGCCTTGGTATTTACTATTAGCCCCACTTCACAGAGGCTCAAAGCAGTTAAGTAATTTGTCTCAGGTTCATACAGATGGTAAGTGCTAGAACCAAGATTCAGACCCAGCAGTCTGACTCCAGAGTCCTGGTGTTTTTCCACTGCACTTAAATTCATTAACTGTCTTCCACAGGTGTTTTCTCTCTTCCTGTGATAGCTATTCTCTCTCTCTCTCTCTCTCTCCATCCCTCTCTCTATCCAAAGACCTCTCTAGGAGTCTCCCTGTCTCTTGTTTTAAGGGCTTTGTTGATACATAATTGGCACACTATGAAGTTCACCAATCATATGTATAGTAAGATCAATTAAGTAACTTTATACCGTTGTACAATACCACAATTAACATAATCATCCAGTTTCAGAACACTAACATCTGTCGATGTGAGAAATGCCCAAACCTGTAGGGAATTTTTATGATGTTAATGTAAGAAATGTCTAAACCTGTAGAGAATT
This sequence comes from Macrotus californicus, assembly GCA_007922815.1. Lineage (NCBI taxonomy): Eukaryota > Metazoa > Chordata > Mammalia > Chiroptera > Phyllostomidae > Macrotus > Macrotus californicus. Next base: position 37,494 of record VMDR010007767.1, read on the forward strand.
TTTATGAGTTTATCTGAGCCAAACTCACGACAATTGCCAGGAAGCAAAGTCTCAACGAATTGAGAAAATGCTCCAGGGAATGGCAGTTTTGCACCTTATTCTATAGATCACAATCAAAGGAGGAAACATAAGGAGGGGACATGAAATCCTTCGGTGGTGGTACATTAAAGGGGTGGGAGAACACAAAGTGAGGAAATCTCTGGGGCTGGATAAAAAGGCAAATTTGAGAAACACACCCTTTTTTTACCTTGATGGTATAAAATAGTTAATAATTAACATGTAAGCACATAAAGGGGATCTTTAGGGAAGAAGATTAGAATGAGAGTTTCTGTGGTCTCCTGCTCTGGTGTGCAAAGTTGTACCCTGAGAGGTCTGGAAAAGACTGACATTTCAAAGGTTGTTTTCTTAGATGCAAAAACGCAATAAACAGACCCTGGCTGTGTAGCTCAGTTGGTTAGAACATCAGCCTGACACACCAAGGTTGTGGGTTGAATCCTTGGTCAGGGCACATGCAGGAATCAACTAATGAATGCATAAGTAAGTGGAGCAACAAATCGATGTTTCCTTCTCTCTCCCTCCAACCTGGCTCCCTTTCTCTCTATCTTAAAAACAAAAAACAAAAAACAATAGACACACTGACTTAGGTAAAGATTGACCTTTGTCAGGAAAGCTACTAGCCTAGGGCATGACTACCCACCATGACTCGCTTTTAGTTAGGAATTTTTATGTTTGGGCCCTCCTACGTGGTTACTTTCAGTCTGAGTTTGTATAAGGCCCATCATGCAGGCCTCCCCTGAGCTTGTTAGGGTTAGCGTGAGGCTCCCACTTTGTCCACGCATTCCTCTAGAAAGTTCCCTCCTATTCTTATGCAGACAATCCCTGTTCCCACCTCCACACCTTTGACCTGCTTTTTGTCTTTATACTTTGCCTTTTCTAAAAATTTCATATAAGCAAAATCATACAAAATGCTCTCTTCTGTGTCTGACTTTTTCTACTTTGCATGTTTTTGAATTTCACTCATATTGGTGCATGAATCAGTTCACTCCTTTTTTTATTGCTGAGTAATAAATAGTCCACTGTGTGGATATACCAGATTTTATTTATCTACACTAGGGGTGTCCAACTTGCGGCCTGTGGGTCGCATGCAGCCCAAGATGGCTACGGATGCAGCTCAACACAAAATCATAAATTTACTTAAAACATTACTTAGTTTTATACTAAGTTTTATTACTTAGATACGTACATTTTCTATATTAGTGATCACCAACTTGGGACCTGCTTGACGATTTTAAAAGTTTATCAAAAGAGCAGCTGCATAATTAGGATTATTATGAAAGGGCTTTTTTTGCTTATCTGTGGAGGCGGATATCACAAAAATTATGGGCAGAACTTTTTCTTGCTCATCAGTTTTTGTTAGTGTTTGTCTATTTAATGAGGCCCAAGACAACTCTTCCTTCGGTGTGGCCCGGAGACGCAAAAAGTTTGGACAGCCCTGCTATTCTCCATTTGACAGACATTTGGGTTATTTCCAGTTTGGGGTTTAAGGGAGGAAAAATAATTTTACCTCTACTCTTCTGAGTTCTTAACTGAGACTCCTTTAATAAAAGAGAGATTAATCAGAGAAAAACAAACAAAAGTTTATTGACATGTATACATGGAAGATACCCAGGGAAAATGTGTAACTCCCTAAG
>VMDR010007768.1:0-39150 GCA_007922815.1 Macrotus californicus
AAAAAACTTGGCATTGTTGCTTATTTATAAAGGCTTAAAAAATTGGTCATTTACAAATGCAACTAAGCAAAATCCAAATAATGTGTCAATCTAATATGGTAAAAGGAATGTACACCGAATAAAGATAATTCTGAAAGAAATGTAGTTATATGTTTAAAAGTAATAGATATCAGACTAAATATAAGTGAAAGATAAACAGTAAAGGAAGCAAAATTAATATTAAAACTATCACAATTATAATAGACAATGCTACTTCATGCATGGGAAAGGTTTTTAATATATAACAATTAACTGCTGGACATTTTAAATTCCTTGAAAGAATCCTTGATTTAGGTTCTTGTTCAAAAACAGTCCCTTAGGAATGCCCCCAAAACTGCATAATCAATTATCGTGCCAGGATGGCCTTACCACTAAACCTCAAGAAATGAAAACTACAATGTATGAGATGAAAAAGCACACTGGACGGCATCAGTGGCAAGTCAGACCACGTGGAAGAAACACGCAGTGAAGCAGAAGGCAGAGCAATAAAAACAATGCAAAATGAAACATAAAAAAATTAACTTTTTTTGATGATTGCCATGACTAAGTAACCACTTGAGCTAAAAGCTGACCCTAATTTTTTTTAAGTGAAAAGAGCATCTTAAAATGTGGGGAAACTTTAAGCAGACTAATATATAGGTAGTTGGAATTCCTGCAGAAGAGAGAAGAAGGTAAGACAGAAAGTATTTAAAGAAATAAAGGGTCAAAATTTTCCAAATTTGATGAAAACTATAAACCCACAGATCCAAGAAACTCAACAAACTCCAAAGACAAGAAGCCTGAAGAAAACTATTGATACACCAAGAAATGCTATAATCAAATGACCAAAATCAGTATGAAAGAAACTCTTAAAAGCAGTCATGGGGAAAAGAACACATTTCATACAGAAAAACAAAGATAAAGTTGACATCAAATTTCTCTAAAAACTTCATCACCAGCAGCCCTGCACTACAAGGAATGTTAAAAGAACTCCTTTGGGCAGAAGGAAAATTGTATCAGATGGAAATGTGAATATACAGAAGTACATGTGATCAGAAATACTAACTACATGGGTAACACAAAATATTATTTAAATTTTTTTAAAAAGATACTTGGATGTTTAAACAAAAATAACAACAATGTATGAAGCTTATAACATATATAAAGGTAAAATGCATTATGATAATATCATAAAGGCCAGGAGAGAAAAAAATAAAATATTATAAAGTTCTTTTACTGTACATGAAGTGGTAAATATAAATTGCAAAGTAGACTGTGATAAGTTTAAGATGTGTACTGTAAACCCTAAAAAAAAATACTAAAATAATAAAGTTATACCTAATAAGCCAACAAAGGAGATAAAATGGAATCATAAAAAATACTCAAATAATCCAAAAGAAGGCAGAGTAAAAGGAAACAAAAAACAGATAGAGCAAGATGATAAGCCAAGCCTAACTATATCAATAGTCACCTTAAGTATAAGTGGTCTAAATAACCCAATTAAAAGAGATTATCATATTGGATTTAAAAAAAAAAAAAGAGCCAACCATATGCTTTCTAAAGGAAATGTGTTTTAAATACAAAGACACAAGTAAATTAAAAGTAAAAGGTCAGTACAGGATATACCATGCTAACACTAGCCAAAACAAAGCTAAGTGGCTTTCCTGATATTAAGCAAAGTAGATCTCAGAGCAAAGAATATTACCAGGGATAAAGAAGATCATTCATTCCATCAAGATAAATGAGTTAATCAAGAGCACAAAATTTTAAATGTTTATGTACAGAATTTCAAAATGCACCAAAACAAAAAAAAATAGACAAATACCAATTACATTCGAAGATTTCGACATTCCTCTCTCAATACTTATTTTTTAAAAAGTAGGCAGAAAAATCGGCAAGAATATAGCAGACTTGAATACAATCCTATCAGCCAATTTGACCTAATTAACATTTATACAGCATTCCACTCTTCTCGAAAATTTATAGAGATAGACCATCCCAGGTCATAAAACAAATCTCAGTAAATACAAAAGGATTCAAGTCATACAAAACATGTTCTCTTAGCACAATGGAATTAAAGCAGAAATCAGTAACAGAAAATTTCTTAGAAAATTCCCAATAATTTCAAAAATAAAACTCACCTTCCTAAATAATTCATGGACCTAATTTCAAGAGAAATTACGAAGTGTACAGAATTGAATGAAATAAAAAGACAACGTTGGAATTTGTGGAATACACTACTGAGGAGGAAAACTGTAACACTAAATACCTTTATTAATCTTTCACCTTAAAAAAAAAGAAATTAAAACCTTAAGAGAGACATGCCCTGTTCACATATCAGAATACTCAATATTATTAAGATGTCAATTCCCCCCAAATAGAGCTACAAATTCAACACCATCCCAATCAAAATCCCAGCAGGGTTTTTTTTTGTAGAAACTCACAGCTGATTCTAAAATGTATGTGGAAATGCAAAGGATCCGAAATAGACAATTTTGAAAAAGAATGAAGCTGGAAGACTCAAATGTTTATGAAGCTACAGTAATCAAGACAGCATATTTGGCACAACCACAAACATGTGCATCAACAGACCAGAACAGACCTCACATGTGTGGTCGACTGACATTCGACACAGGAGCCAAGTTAATTTAATGGAGGGAGGACAGTGTTTTCAGCAAACGGGGCTGAAACAACTAAACAGATATATATGTGCATCAACAACACAAAGCAACAACAAAAACCCTCCATTCCTTACCTCACACCATATAAAAAACTTAACTCAAAATGAACCTAATGTAAGAACTAAAACTATGAAAGTTCTCAAAAAAAAAATAGATAATCTTTTGACCTTGAGTTAGGCAAAAATTTTTAGACTGTTAAGACAAAGAAAAGACAAGCCATATCCTCAGCAAAAACATTTCCAAAACACATACTTAATTAAAGAGTTGTGTCTAGAATGTATAAAGAATTCTTATGAGACAAACCAATAAAAAAGCAGCACTTGATCAAAGACACACAGATGGCAAATGAGCCCAATGAAAAGACGCTCAGCATCATTAGCCAGTAGGAACACACAAGTTAATTCCACACTCAGATACTATCAGATATCCTTGCAAGGGTAAAATGAGAAAAACTGACAATATCAAGTGGTAATAAGAATGTAGAGCAACTGGAAATCACACACATTATGGTAGAAATGAAAAATGATCCAGTACTTTAGAAAACAATAAGGCAGTTCCTTATAAATTTATAATATTTCACTCCTGTGTACCCAAGAGAAATGAAAACGTATGTTCAAACATGTAATCACAGCTGCTTAGGAGCCAAAAATTAGAAATAGCAAGGGTGTCCATCAATTGACAGACAGATAAAAACGTGGTACTGCATTCATGCGCTGGAGTGTTAACAGTGAAAAAGAACAAACAATTCGCGGGTAACGCGAATCAATCTCAGAAGCATTAATAAGCTAAGTGAACAAAGCCAAACAAAAAAACGACACCCTCTATGATTCCATTTATGACACACCAGAGTAAAGACTAAAGTCAGATTAGTGGTCGCCCAGGGCCCGGGCTGGAGGAGACCAACTGCAACGGGACACGAAGGGGCTTTCTGAGGTCATGTAGGTATGCATCCTGAATTTGGCAGTGATTAACAACTCTGTGTATCTGTCAAAACAACTGTACATTTTAAAAGACTGAATGTTACTGTACACAAATTATACCTCAGTAAGTCTGACTTTAAAAAATATAGTGGACAATTTTCTCTTATTTACAATTCTAAAAGACAAGAGACTATGACTTGCATAAAAAACTGCTTTAAATCCACTAACTATTGCCACAAGAGCATTCATGTGTAGTATACCACAAAAACATTTTGGGTCAACAAAAATGTTTAGCAAGAGAGACACTTCTGTCTCAATTTTAAATGACTACCATTTGAAACACTTTCAGTTCTGGTCCTGGCTGGGTAGCTCAGTTGGTTAGAGCATCATCCCGATCCGCCAAGGTTGCAGATCCAATCCCTGGTTAGGGCACATGCAAGAATCAACCAATGAATGCATCAATAAGTGAAACAACAAAAACCAATGTTTCTCTTAATCTCTCTCCCTTAAAAAAATAAAACATAACACTTTAAATATTAAAATGTAGTATTTTTCAGGAAATTGGTAATTCCAATCATAAGTGGTAGGTTACATACAAACTTTGTATGTGTATGCATCTGTATCTTCCGGAGAGAGGACCTATAGTTTTTATGTCAGACTGTTTTCTCAAAGAGGTCTATGATCCATAAAGAAGTTAGCAATCATACCACTAAAGGAACTTTGTATGTTGATACAACTCGGCACACCACCAGTTTAGAAACATGAGAACAGCAAAGCAACTCACCATTTCGATTTTGTTCATGTTGATCCTTCTCCTGATGCTGGTTTTGTGGCTGCCCTATGCTGACAGGTGGATGATGCCCAAGGCCATAAGGTATTGGAGACCCCCGTCCATGTGTCTGTAAGAGGTTCATATTATAGGCCATCGCTGCCTGGTGTGTAATGATTCGAGGATCAACAGCAAACCTACCCTGGTATCCTGTCCATGGTACCTAAGTTATGACAAGAAACAAAATAATTGTACTCCATACATTTGGAAAGGCAAACTGCTATAGTGCTGTGATCAGGAAAAAGCAAACACACACAGAGATGTTAATTTTATCAAAATGAATAACTACAAAGTCAATGCTGATGGTAACAACTGGTAGAATTACTGGCACATCTCAAATGGCCTCAAATGGCTCAAACTGAATCTTTAGTAAGGGAAAACTGATCATTTTACAGGTTAGGAAGAAATCAAGGACTTAAAATAGGCAATTAATTATTCCTTAAAGCATTAAATCATTTTATAGACTTGAACCATTTCCCCTCAATATGAATGTATACAGATCACCATGAATATTATCTTTTAAAGTCCTAAGTATATAGTTATAGAGTTCAATAGACTGACTATGAGAATAGGAGAAAAATTAAGAAACAATTTAAGTCTAAGGAGTCTCAACTCGAAAAATATGTATTCCAACTTTATATGAATAACCAAACCATTTAACATTCATTTATGATAGGCAAAATTCATAAAGGTCATTAGTTTACATTAATGCTTTTGATTAATTCAATCCTTCCCTTAAATGACAGAAACAGAAAATTTCTTTAGGTATATATGTAAATAATCCCTGCATATTAACATAAAAGGGGTAAATACAATGACACCTGAGCTACTGCCCCTATTATTTTATTATAACTGCTAAATGCAGACTCTCAGAAACCTTATATAATAAAAGCCTCTTTGACCTAGTAAAATGAAATATAAATCCTAAGGGACTTACTATTTAAAGCAGATGATGTATAATGTTGCCAGGCTGTCTGGGAAGAAATAACTCAGCTAAAATTGAAAGTCTGTGGGGAGTGGGCATGAATTACATATTTCTTACTGACAGTTACTCTCATTGGCTGCTGTGATTGTGAACTGTCATGATCACTGTGGCTGAGGGATGCTTGCAGCTCAGCAGTTTTCCATTTGGGGGATGTGGGAAGGGGTACCAAAGATCCTTGGCAATGATCCCCTCTGCCGGAAATTACAGTACTTGCCTTAAATGAAAGAAAGGCTTTCTAGGCTAAAATTCCTGAATTTGGAAATAATAGTATATCGGCAAATTAACAAAATTACCAAAATATTCAAATATCTTAAAGGAAAAAAAATGGGTTTTATACAAAATGGAAGTCCTCTAAAACTCAGAGTCTTAGAAAGGATTTAATAATGTCTTTAAGTACCAGTAAGATTTCATAAGGTGTGGAATTTCTCAGATAAATTTAGATCCAGAGGAGTTAGACTAATCCAAACCTCTTTGCCTCGTCCAAAGAACTGTATTTGTTAAGAAGGGTTAGTGAATTATACAAGAATAAAATGCAAAAGATAAAAGAAAAACACCTCTTACCAAGTAAGAGCCCAATTTACTATCTCTGTTAACGTTTAGCCCAATTTCCCCAATAAAAATATTTTAAAAGAATACAAAGGCTTCTCAATCAAAATATCCAATTTACAGATTTCTTCACAGCCACTGACAACCTAGTAACAAATTAAGAGCAACAATTCACATTTCTTTGATCATTTCAAAATTGGAAGATTAAAGAACTGCTTTAAAAGGAATTAACGGTCATTGAAAAGTTTTTTTAAAAGGCTGGTAGAACACTATTTTTAAAAGTTTTTTAAAAAATTAACAGTCATTTAAAAGTTTTTTTAAAAAGGTTGGGAGAGTCACTAATTTAGTGAAGCCTAATGTATCTTATTCAATAGAAAGTATCTCACACATCCACTTACAGGTAAAGGCACCGACATAACTACATTCCCTCCATAGACAGCAGGTACATAAAGAATACTCGTCCCAGTGTGAGGATCTATTCTCTGAACAGGGCTTGGAGATTTCCCCAAGTTTGGGTGAGGTCCAAGAGGGGGTGGAGGAGTATATGCTCTAATGGGGTTGCCAATAAGTACAGAAGGATTGGGCTGCACTGAAAAATAAATAGAGAAAGAGTATACTCAATAGCTGTACACATTCATCTAGACAAAAATAAGTTACATCATCCAAAACCAATATATATTTCCCAGGTTTGTCATAAGATATCTCACAGTCAAAGAATTACTAGTGTGGAAGAGTAAAGCACATTAAAAAACCATAACAATTTTAAAATGTTCCCTAAAACTAGCTTGAGATATGCAAAGTATTTCTTTTATAAACTGGCATATTTTTAAATATCTTCTGAGGCTGGAGATGTGTCCTTCAAGACAGAAAACCATGCACCCATATACACTCTCAATAAACATTCCTCCAAGAATAGGAAAATATATACAATTCTTCAGAATAAAGTTTTGACTTGCAATGGTAATAAAGCCACATCCAAAATGAAGGATAAACAATTATTATTTTAAAAGCATAATTCTGCAACATTTTAAATAACTGAAATAAACTTTACCTTGAAATTTGTATGACCCAACATTTGTAGGATATAAGTATGTTCCAAAAACTTATGTTGCATAGAAAGCTTAAATGCTTTGCCTCAAAGTTTCTGGATATGCACCTTGGTACCTACAAAACCACCCCTTTTAGGAAATGACACATGAATAGAAGAGTTAAGTGAGTTCTGAAGTGTTTGTGTGTGTCCTTCTCCCCGCCCTCCTCTTTCAAATGATGAAATCTGTGGTAAACCTGTATCATAACAGTGGGTTTTCAGAGGGCTCAAGTTTCCACTTACCAATTCCATCATTCTGGAAATGATCATTCTGGGTATGATGGAGGCTTTTCCCCTTTACGGAAAAAAAACCCAATGTATAACAAACATATTTAACATTAGAAAACAATAACCATTTTCCTAATCCTATGCAAATCAAATGTTTACAGCAACAATTAAAACCGAAAAGACTACACGCCTGTAAGTAACACCCACCAGACTGCTCTGAGCCACCTTCCTGTGTAAATATTAAGTCACAGGGCTAGAACTTAAAAGTGTTTTCAGCCTCAAGTTAGGGATATCCAAAATTCAATTCTATTTTTTTCTTTCTAAGATTGTACTTATTTATTTCTAGAGAGGGGAAGGGAGGGAGAAAGAGAGGGAGAGAAACATCAATGTGTGGTTGCCTCTCACATGTCCCCCACTGGGGTCCTGGCCTACAACCCAGGCACGTGCCCTGACTGGAAATTGAACCAACGACCCTTTGGTTCGCAGGCCAGCGCTCAATCCACTGAGCCACACCAGACAGGGCAGAGCATCAAAAAGGTACATACACTTTAACCCAGTAATTGCACTTCCAGGAAAGTATCCAAATGGAGTAATAGTGAATTTGGGCACAGTTGTTTATCACAGCACTGCTTACCCATGTGATGACATGTTAACAACCTAAATGCCCACCAGTGGAGGGTTTACTAAATAAACAATGGCAGATTCACATAATGGTGTGCTGGTGTGCCATTCAAAATGATGACTTTGGGGCAGAAACAGTATTTGAAGAGACAATGGTTCTGAATTTGCAGACTTTAAAAAGTTTTTCTCTTTCCATTGGCTAAATGTAACAACACATAAGGCCATTATACAACACAAGTAGCACATTATACAATTTACCCTTCGACATATATAAATTTGCTATTTGTACATTACATCTGAAAACTAAAGGGGGAGACAATGTCTACAGCAAGAAGAAAACTCCATTCCTGACCACAGCAAAAGTGCAGTGATGCTTCATTTATCTCCCTGTCAGCAACATTAAATATTCAGATCAGCACTAAGCATCAGAGGTCAGTTGGTTAGTTATGGGTGGGCAAGGGCAGCTAAGTTCTAACTTTAAAAAATAAAAATAAAAAAGTCAAAATAAAATCCTATTTGGTCTTTTAGCCGTAAGAGAACCTTCACAGTGATTGGCACTAGGTTTAAAAACAAACTCCTGAGGAGAGAGAAGGGGTAAGAGAAGTGGGCGGAAGAAAGGGGAAGAAGTGAGAAGGAGAAAATGGCAGACAGCAGAGCTGGCAGAAGCAGGTGGGAAGATCAGTAGCATGAGCAATTAGAAGTGACAACAAGAGCAGTCAGGGGCACATGCACTGACAGAGTACAGGAGAGCGGATGACACAGAAGAGAAGATAGTTCTAAGAGGATAACAAACCTTTTAGATTTCCTAGTCTCTGAGGACCCATCAACCAGGGGCCATTGTACAGTATGTGATGGAAACACAGTGATTTAGGCAGTGCAGGAGGCAGAAGGGTGCCCCAAAGATGTCCACGCCCTAATCCCTAGAACCCCTGAATATGTCATGTTATGTGGCAAAAGAGACTCTGCAGATACAATTGAAGTTATGGACTTACGGAGGTTATCCTGAATTATCTGGATGGACCCAATCTAATCATGTGAGCCCTAAAGGCAGAGAAATTTCTCCGGCTGGGTCAGAGAGATGCAGCAGAAGAGGAACTAAGAGAGGTGGTGGGAGAGGAAGTCAGAGACTCCAAAGGAGAGAAGGGTTCAGGGTACCACAGATGGCTCTGGGATGGAAGGGCTACACACATGAACTGGAGACCAGATAATATTCAGAAATGGATCATCTGAAAGATCAAAGCATTATTTCATAGATTTTAGTTTGTGAGTTGTTTTTCACCATCTATTCTCTGAATAGTTTTTATAGTATATGCAAATGACTCTGTTCCATTTTATCCAAGCTTCCGGACATTGCTCCCAGCCAAGTGCTCTAGGAGTAGGCAGAACGAAGACAGGCATACCTCTTTTCTCTGTGCCAATTCTGCAGGCGCCCACAAAACAGGCCCTGTTACAAATGATGCCTGGAGAGAATGAGGCGCTGAGGGCTGGCTAGGACTACCCGCTCCCGGATCCCCTGACATTGTCTACCTTCACTAAACCTCAGCACAGAATTGACATCTTAATGAGGAGAATGAAGTCATTTGCTAAATAGCAAGAGATATGTTTTGTTGACAAACGCCGCTCTGAGGCAGGAGGTCCTAGAGCAGCAAGTTTAGCCTCTATCCAGCCTTCTGATAAATTTATCCATGTGAAACCTGGTTAGGATTTTAAGCCTTAGTGTAATATTAACAATTCTAATTTCTAGTATTTCTTATGCCCAGAATTGTGTTGAAAGGTAAACATTAAGGAAACCTAGGGGGAAATCTTACGGCTTAGTACCACGTTTTCAGAAATATCACCTTGTTCTATCAGTGAGGTATATTCCCCTTTATCAGACTCTAGCACATAAAATAAAATATCTGGGATTTGTTTCCAAGTTTTCCAGTGTGTACATTTGGTGGTGGAGAACGGGGGAAGTGGGCTGTAGATGAAACAAGATTAAGTTGACAATTAATGAAGCTGGATGATAGGGAATTCATTATACTATTCTCTCGAGTAAATGTTTGAAATTTTCTGCAAAGGAAGTTAAATTAAAAAAAAGATTTCAGTAAAAATTCAAACTTCAACACAATTTCATGGAAATTTAAAAAAATACTGGGAAGAGGTAGGGGATAAGGTGACAGAAATAACATTTGGCTCACAATAATTCCGTTATTTAATATTATTGATTATTGTTATATATGATATAAATAATAATTTAAAATAACCAGATGGATAGATAATTTGGTGAAATGCTATTACTGACATAAAAATAAGAGATGATATCTACTGGGTCAGTGAAGAAAATTCGCTAAAAAGTTTTTAAAAATTGGAGAGATGGCTGCTTTGCCTTTAATTACACAATCTTCTCTTTGAATAAAAAGCCACACTACTGGATGCATAATAATCATTATTCACTTATCAGGTACTTACTGAGCACCCACCATGTGGAGCTAAGCCCTAGGTGCTATAAAAAGAATCTAGAATAATATTTTTATCTTTAGGAAGTTTAGGGTTTTGGAAAAGCAAGTGGATTCAACATATATTTTCTTCACCTTTAAAACAAAAACAAAAAGCAAACTGCAGGATCCTGCTTAGGATCAGTAGACATTTGGTATCAGGGCTTCGATCTAGCTGCATCTACAGCACAATAATTGACGCTTATGTTGCTCAATTAAACAAAGAAGAGTTTACTCTATTGTACTTATTCTATTGTACTTAAGAATGTGCAAAGGGTACAATGATTTTGCAACATTTTAAATAACAGTAACATTGAAAAGTTTCTACCCTACTCCTCACACACCCTATGCTCTTGCTCCCTGCAGAGCCTGTAAAGCCTCTTGCATAAGCTCTTTCTTAAGCTCCACTCATCATCTAAAAAATACCTCAAAGCATTCAGGATGAGCCAGATGTTCTAGGCTCAGAGGCTAGAGCAGTAATTAATACAGGCAAAAATCTCCACCCTAGCCGAGCTTATATTCTGGTTTTTGACACGTCTCCTCCATCTCCCACTATCCCACCCACTCAGCAGACTCCTAAACAAGATCTCTGGGGTGGAAACTGCTGGAAACCCACACCCTTCCTCTGACCATCCCCCTCCAACATCTGCTCTGGGGGCTACTTTGCTTATCTCTGCTTCCCTAGCACCTACCATAACATGTAGGAGAAACTTAAATAATATCAAACAGTCATTCATAGTTTAACCTTGAAAAATCTAGAAGATTCATTTACACAAAATGCTTAATTCCCTAGTTCCCCCAGTCACTAAAGCATTATTGCACATTAGGTTCATTTTTATTAGACTAAGAATATGCAACTGTATATTAACATAGAAAGTAGTTCTCAGCTTAATATCCATTTAACTAACAAATTTTCAAGATATTAAACCATTAACGATTGCTTACATATTAGGGTTCTATTTTGTAAATGAAGCCCGAAACTGACACAATTAATTAATTCATGTCAGTGAGCCTGATACCACGCTGGTGACTGAAAATACACCAAAACACTGGAACAAGCACTAAACGTGTCATTCTCATAACTTTTTCTTCTGGGTGTTAAGGGCAAGCTTTTTTTCAGGCACGGTAGTAAATAAACCAGCTGTCTCTGCCCCAAACAACTGGGGTTCAGAAGTAGCAAGGCTTGGACTCTCCTGCCACCACTCCCTCTGACTAGGTCACTTCTTACACAACACACACAGGTCAAAGTGACCTTCAAGAAGTCAGCCAAATGTTCTCACTGTGTCAACTACCACTTGAAATGAACTGGTCACCAACAAAGGATTAGAACGATTTTCTTCATATAAATGTTGTTATACTGTTATTCCTTATAAACAACATGCTGTGTGATAGTCTAGTCTTTGAAACTGCTCTGTCTTACTCACAGCTTGCTAAAACAAGTCCATCAGTAGAAAGGACCAGGAGGTTATATTATCTGAAGGACACAAGGAGAAATCAGGATCTTGAAAACCTTCTGAGAACTGAGAATGACCATGACCTTAAGCATGGCTAAACACCACCCTGCATCTCCACGTACAAGTCCACACTAGACAAGGTCCTTGCAGAAACTGCTTGCGGCCAAATGTAACCTTCAATACTGAAAGTAAGTGGTAGCCCAATAACCCTTTGATACTGCTGCCCTCCTCTCTCCCTTTAACCTCTCCCACTCCATTCACAGGCTTTACCTTGGGAGGCGACTGCTGCAGCTTGCTGGCACTTCCTGAATGCTGCAGTCTTCGAGCCCGCGGGATAAACTCGGGTGCCAGTGGGTTCAACACGTATGTCTTCTTCAGTTCTAAAGCCTCTAGCTGAGCTTTGATCTGCTCAAAAGTGATTCCGTGTAGGCTATTATTTTCATGACACAGGGCAATAAACCGCTCCCAAAATTTCCTACAGAAAAGATTTAGAAGATCAGTTTATAATTTCAGTGGGTGAGAACACAGAAATGAACATAAGCAAATAAAGATGATTTCAAATTTCCTCCCTTGACCCTAACTCCTCAGGTCCAATATTCACCTATGATTCAGACATAATCTTCCCACTAAATCACGAAACTTCAGAAGTTGATTCTGAAATCAGAGTCATGTCCAGCATTGTGGAGCATACACAGTATGCTCTCAATTAGTTTTGGCTGATCAATCATAAGGAACATGGTCAATGCTCAACTATCCACACTAACCTAGAATAACAGTTTTAATTATCCACATAAGTAAAGATTTCAAAATAACTTATTTTACAGAAGATTTGTACTTCTAGACATACTTATATATACATATATGTATACATATACATTATATACACATGTACATATTATATATACACACATACATATACATTACACACATATACATGCAAATATGCACACAAAAATTAAACTAATTTGAACTATGGGGCCAGAGTAACCTGGTACTGGATGACAAAGAAAAGCCAACTCATGACATAAATCTGAGCCACAAAGTAGATAAATGCCTCATTAGAATTCATAAGAAATAACTGGCTACTCCTGTATTTTTCTCTTACTTAACAGATGCTTGTCACAAGCACAAGTTATAACACTGACTGAGTTAAATTAATTATGGAAAATACAGGAAACTGAAATGCTAATTATGTTGATTTTTCATTTCCTAATTTTAAAGCTGATTTGTCATGCCCAAATTAATAAATATTAAAGGAGATACATTCAAAACGTGTTGCAGTTGTAGATTGTTGCTCCTAAAGGTTTGAAAATTGATCTCCAATGTAAATAAAATAGTAAATACAAATTACAAAAAAGACAACATATAAAAAGTTTAAAATTTTTAAATGACTATTATAAATATGCATACCTATCTTTAATATGAGGCTCAAATAATGTTTTATTATGCTATAAAAGATATGTGATACGGATTCTTCCCAAGTTGGTATCCTTGTGTCCAGGTGGACAGCGGGTAATCAAGAAGGCTTCAAGAAGCATAAATGAAAAGGTTTATATTATAAAAGTTAGTATATGAATGGGAATTGGGTTATTAATATATTCATAAAACTTCGCAGTTTAATTTCAAACTATGTGTCTCTTACATATGTCTTCTACCATCTTTCCTAATTTTTTAAAGATGAGTTTAAAAAATGGGACCAGAAAATATTTCAGGCCCAAATGCCAACAAGAGGAAAAGTAAAAATGCTACAAAATATCATCATGTATTTCTGACAATAAGACATAAAGGCATAACAAGACTGTCATTCAGTTATGAGAAGTGTATGTTGCTAAGAAATGCACACTGAAGGGCTTTTCTGAAGGAATCGAGTTTTTTCTCACAGTCTGAGAGCTACAGAAGGACTGTCTTTGACATAGCACTCAAGATCTAAAAACCTTACACTGCCCCACCCCTTCTATTTAAAAAGCCGCAATATTCAACTGTACGAATATTTATCAACACAATTCTACTACATGTTCTTTTAAAAATGTAAGGTTTTTTTGCTCTAACTGATAAAGTATCAGTTTCATGGAGTGGCATTTTATATTTGTGTTGAACTTAAAGTCACAGCAAAACAACAAGAAGAGAAAAGATTGGCTTTTACTCCAGTTCAGTTCTTAATGTCCATTTCTTACAACATATTTTCATGTTCAGCTTACATAGCATAAAGAGCAAAAATGCTAGAACTTGCTCTATTTTCAAGCTACCTTTCAAAACTCCACACCTTGTTCCTATACTGCCCTCACTGACCTCGACTGCACCGAACAGCTGAAGTGACCTTCAAACAACCTCACACTTAACAAACAAGAAGCTAGCAGCTCCCTGACAGTTTTTGTCTACAAGACCCCTGGGATCTCCGAGAAGCAGCCTTTGAGCTAAAGGTCACCATTTCAGAAGTAACACTAAACACTTACTGTAAGTTAATCAAGTTAAACTAGTCCTGAAAGTAACCTGAAATTTCCATTTGAAATCTCACTTCTCTTTTAACTGCCCCATTGATATAGCAAAATGGTCAAGAGCAAGTATTCTAGAATGGGACTGCTTGGGTTTCAGTACGGCTGTCATTCACTCAGTAGCTGTGCAACTTCAGGCAAATTACTTAACCTCTCTGTACCTCAGTTTTCTCATGTGTGAAACAGGGCACCCACAGTATTATTATCATACTTTATTACTGAAGTATTCTATTACTGAAATAAATAAATATTTTATTATTGACAGTATTATTATTATCCTTTATTACTGAGAAGACTTCATTTTTAAACTTTTCAGAGAGCCTTATTTTTTCCTTTAACAATTATTAGTTTTAAAACTAAAAATTTGCCTTTTTTTCTCTTTGTGAAGGCTCTTTCAAAGACTATTCACACTGACCTTGAACTCCCTGATACTTTAATGAAATATTATGCATGGCATTTTAAGGCATTTCTGAACAGTAACTGGAAGATGACTTGAGAATTCTCCTACACTCAAAATAAGAATGAGAATTCACCAGCTTGGCCCTGGGAGGGTAGGTCAGTCATTTAAAGCATGCTGATTCACTAAGGCTGTGGGTTCGATCCCCAGTCAGTGCACATACAAGAATCAACCAATGAAATGCATAAATAAGTGGAACAACAAATCAATGTTTTCTCACCACCCGTCTCTCTCAAAATTAATCAATCAATAAAAAAGAATTCACCACTATTCTTATTTAAAGGCTTCACCAATTCTCAGCCCCCTCCTCTAAAATGTGAACATATTATATTAACATTTTTTCTTTCTTTTAAGATTTATTTATTTTTAGACAGAGGGGAAGGAAGGGAGAAAGACAGGGAGAGAAGCATCAATGTGTGGTTGCTTCTCACACACCCCTACCAGGGACCTGGCCCACAACCCAGGCATGTGTCCCTAACTGGGAATCGAACCAGCAACCCTTTGATTCATAGGCCGGCACTCTATCCGCTGAGCCACACCAGCCAGGGCTATATTAACATTTTTTTTCTAGTTATGTTGGTTAGAGAACCCAAGTGTGTCTCTATATCATAAGTATTTCAAAGGATATAACCTTACTTTTAATCACTACATGAATATAAAATTTGGTTTTGTTTTTATGCTTCTAGGATCACTGATAAAACATTGAAAAATCGCTTGATGTCCTTAGGTCATAGAGAGAAAGTATGTGCATGTACATGTATAGACACATATACACACATCTCTACACATGTGTAAAATGTTTACATCTCACAGAGTAAATGGAATTTGCAAATAAATGAATTCCGCTAAAAGGAAGACCTTCCCCAAGCATTCTGGGGAGAGGTGTGACGCCCCTCTGTGCCTCTCCCTATTCAGTGCAGGTCTGTCCGTACATGTGTCACTTCCTGGGAAAGGCAGGGCAACCCAGTGAGGAGGGTCTGGGTTTTGAACTCAGTCTGACATGTTTGAGTGGACCACTTAATAGCTTTGTGACCCTGGCAGTAACTTCAACTCTCTGAACCAGGCTGCCCGTTCATAATGCAAATAAAATGCCCACGCTGCAGGGTTGTCTGGACGACTGAACAAGGCAAAGTGTGCACAGCACCTAACCCTGCACCTGGCACAGAGAAAGCTGTCAGTGAACAGCAGCCATTACATGAGGAGCTGTCGGTCTGGCAAGTGCAGGAGGGCAGGTTCACTATATTCATTCCACGTTAACAGAAAAATTCTATTCAGAAGCACTTTACAACAAAAAAAAAAGGTTATATAACCAGTTGCTTTCTAAACTGGTAGTGTATACACAGTAATTATTCCTTGAAAATTTGATCAATATTTGAAAATATCATAACAGTTTTTTGAAAATATTGAATAGGTAGAAGGGAGGGAATGCTTTTGATTAGCTCAACCTACAAAAAATTCATACCTCCATTTTTATAATACCTAAGAATCACATTATATTCTCCAGGTTTACTTGTAGTATAAAATTAAATTAATTTCTATGAATTTCGAAAGATTAAAGCATAAATATCCATAAGCCTCAGCTATCAGCTCTTGGGTTAGAGCCATGATTAAAGAGTCCAAATCACATAAAAAATCAACATCCTCATTTAGCTATGGATCACATGACACAATATATTTACTCCTCTGAAAATATTTTGCTTAGCTTACAAATTAATTTGCAGTCCTTGGCATACCCCAGCTCAGTAGTAAGAAATAAATAACCAGTAGAGCTGGCTTCAAGTTAAAAATTAGCCCTGGGTAATTCCGACAGCATGGCCTCAGGACCCTTCACCTATTTGCTCTGAGAAAGTAATGGCTTATGTTAGAAAAGGGGTGAAAATGCTGATCTCATGCAATTCACAGGACTGTACAGAAAGGGGAAAATGTTTAAAAAAATATTCATGTTGGTAAATGTTTGGAGCTATTTATAAGGAGAGCCCAAAACCAAAGTGGCTTGGACTACTGTTTTACCTATTCATTCCCCCAACAGTGTCTAGCTGGTTTTAATACAAGTTGTCCTATTTTACACACGTGTTTTAACCCATTAAATTCTAATCAGACTGTGTGTGTTCTCAGTTACCAAATGACAAACAGAAACAAAAATGGTAAAATATCGCAGCAATATTCTACCCAAACATACTTTCAATAAACAGAAAAGTGACCGATTTCTGGTCAAGATGGAGCCGTAGGTAGATATGCTTCACCTCCTCATGCAAGCACAGAATTACAACTAGATCTCGAAACAAAAACACCCAGAACCATCAGAAAACTGAGCTGTACGGAAGTCCGACAGCCAAGGGTTTCAGGGAGCCACGTTCATCCAGAGGATAGGAGGGGCGGAGTCACAGAGACAGGTGGAGAGGCAGTGGTGGGACACAGGGTCCCACATTCACGTGGGGTGGATAGTAACTGGGAGGGGTACCTGGGGAGCAAGCGATCCCAGCCCCAGGCCAGACCACACAGCCCAGGGTTCCAGCACCAGGAAGATAAATCGCCATAACTTTTGGCTATAAAAACCAGTGGGGATTAGGATGGCAGAAGAAATTGCCAGATTTTCTGGAGACTTGGCTTAAAGGGCCCACACAAACTTAGAACATACGCAAACCCACCCACTCTGGGACCCACCACCAGGGCAACAGCAGAAAGGGCACCAGTCACATGTGGGAAGTGAGTGAAGTGATTGGAAACGAAGTGTTAGGCAAACATCCGGAAGCCAGGTAGCTGCACTGTCCCCTTTCTGAGCCCTCCCCCAACACAGAGCCACAAAGCAGTGAAGTGGGTTGCTCCACCCCTCCCCAATTTACAGGTGTCTTTTCTACAATAGGCTACTCTACTAAGACAGGGAGTTAAAGCAGCTCTACCTAGTACACAGAAACAAACACAGGGAGGCTGTTATATTGAGAAGACAAAGAAATATGGTCCAAATGAAACAAGAGAATAAAACCCCAGAGAAAGAACTAAATGAAACGGAGATAACCAGTCTATCAGATGCAGAGTTCAAAACACTTGTGATGGATGCTCAAAGGGCTCATTGAGTACAGCAACAACATAAAGGAAGAAATGAAGGTTATACTAAGCGAAATAAAGAAAAATCTACAGGGAACCATCAGTGGAGGGGAGGAAGCCAGGAATCAAATCAACAATTTGGAATATAAGGAAGATATAACCATTCAAACAGAACAGCAAGAATCAAAAAAAGAATTAAAAAAAAAAAAAAAAAAACAAGATAGTATATAAGGACCCTCTGGTACATCTTCAAATGTACCAACATCTGAATCATAGAGGGTGGCAGAAGAAGAGGAGGAAGAGTGAGAAATTAAAAACTTACTTGAAAAAATAATGAAAGAAAACGTCATTGATTTGCCAAAGGAAATAGACATACAAACAAGTTCAGCAAGGACAGAGAGTCCCAAACAAGTTGGACCCAAACAGGACAGCACCAAGACATATTATAATTAAAATGTTAAAGATTGAAAGATCAAGAGAGAACCTTAAAAGCAGCAAGGGAAAAACAGAGAGTAACCTACAAAGGAGTTCCCATAAGACTATCAGCTGATTTCTCAAAAGAAATTTTTTAGGCAAGAAGTATTCAAAGTCATGAAAATCAAGGGTACAACCTAGATTACTCTCCAGCAAAGCTATCATTTAGAATGGAAGGGCAGATATAGTGCTTCCCAGACAAGGCAAAGCTAAAGAAGTTCATCCTCACCAAGCCATTATTACATGAAATGTTAAAGGGACTTATTTAAGAAAAAGAAGATCAAAACTATGAATATTAAAATGGCAACAAATTCACAACTATCAAAAACTGAATCCAAAAAAAGAAACTAAGCAAACACCCAGAACAGGAACAGAATCATAGATATGGAGATCATTTGAAACATTATCAGCTGGGAGGAAGGGGGAGAATGGGGAAAAGATGCAGGGATTAAGAAGTATAATTAGTAGATAGAGAGATGTTAAGACTAGTATAGTAAATGGAGAAGCCAAAGAACTTATATGCACAACCCATGGAGAGAGGGGAATGCTGGAGGGAAGTGGGGTACTGGCCGGAGAGGGGGAAAAGGAGGAAAAATTGGGATAACTGTAATAGCATAATCAATAAAATATATTTTAAAAAATAAAAAATAAAATAAACAATAAAGAGCCCTGGCTGCTGTGGCTCAGTGAATTGAGCGCCGGCCTGCAAACCAAAGGGTCGCTGATTCGATTCAAATCAGGGCACGTGCCTGGGTTGTGGGCCAGGTCCCCAGGGCGGGTTGCATGAGAGGCAACCATACACTGATGCTTTTCTCCCTCTCTTTCTTGCTCTCATCCCCTCTAAAAATAAATAAATACAATCTTTTAAAAAATAAAAATAAACACAATAACTAAACTAAAATTCTCAGGAGGGAGGCCAAATTAATATGCTCAGTTTTATACATTTGTAATTTGAACTTAATATATTCCCTTCCCCAATTTTTTTTGTCATTAGTGGTTAAAAATGAATGAAAATCTATTTTAAATAAGAAATTAGGAAAAAGGGGGAGGGTTTTTCAGGCACATGTATAAAGGACATATGAACAAAAGCAAAGGGGGGTAGGATTGAAGGTGGGAGGTGGGGATGGCTTGGTGGGGGAAGTAGAGGGGGGAAAATGGAGACAGTATAAAAAAAAGAAAAAAGGAAATTAAAGATATTTTACAACAGAATTAGCTATACATAGTCATCAACCATTCAAGTTTTCTTTAAAGGTTATTTTTCATCATGTAACCGTAAATTAAAGCTCCACTTGATTCCTTTGTTAACGGTCTTCCCCTATAAAGGATATTAACTTCTTTTGGAGTCTTAAACTCTAGTACATGGAGCTTATTCTTAAAGGTCCCAAGTCGTTTCCCTTTCCATAAAATACTTTTTCCTGTTTCAAGAAAAAAAGACAATAAAACACTGCCATATCTACAATGCAACAGAAAGCCTGGTTTAAAGAGGACCGCTTCCTAACAGCTCTACTTTAACTCTGACACATCAAAAAGGCACCTCTGGGACCGTCAACATCTCTTCCTACTACTCTGAACTCATTTTGACAGGTATTATAATACTTATAAAATTTTAAGTAACCTCTGGTGTACTCCTTTCTTTTTCATAAAAGAACATTACAAATTTCTATTCTACTGGGTTTTTGTTAATATTAACATAGTTTTTAAATACTGCAAAGGCCATGTCTTATATGGCTGGCTTCATGCAGGTAAAATCCCTATTAAGTGGTATAAATCAAAAGCGTATACAGAAGTTTTTTCTTTACAGTGATATTTTAACAGCCTTTCAGTAGAAACAGTCCCCACAACTACAATCTAAGCAATACTAACAATGCTATCCAAAGGCAAGAAGCAACGACTTCTAACGCCCCTGATTTTCAGAGCCTTGGATTATTGACATTGAGAAGCCTTGAGAGAAAATCAGCAGAGAAGGAAATTAATCAGAAACGAGCTAAAACAATAATGAAGGGAAAAAATGCAGCACTGATATTAAATGTCATTTATATTAAAGAGACACACAGACACAACACTGAGAGGGAACACTTGCAAACTGTTCCCTCTTCCTGGAGCACTTTTACCCCAGGTATCCGCACAGCTCAATCCCTCACCTCCATGGTGGGCTTCTCAGTAAGGCCTACTCTGACCACACTATGACAATCACAAACGAGCCCTCCCCACCCATCACTCCTAATTCCCCTTAATGTTCTATTTTTTTCCATTGAACTTACCACATAAAATATGACATTGTATCTTATTTTGTTTATAAGGGAGAACCCCAAAAAATTGAAATATATTTATAAAAAAATGTGCATTTATTCTTACATGTTTAAACATCAGTCACCTTCAAAGTACAATCCATTTCAATACACCTATTGAGACTTTTTCCCACTGCTCAAAACAGTGTTTGAACTCTTCGATTTTGATGCCTATTAGAGCTTCTGCCGTTTTTTGTTTCACCTCTTCGACACTGGCAAAACGTTTCCTTTTGAGGACTTTTTTCATCCAGGGAAACAAATAAAATGTCACTGGGGGCGAGATGGAGTGAATAGGGTGGGGCATGGTGTGGGGCACGGGGGTCATGCCATTTTTGGTCAAAAACTACTGAACACTCAGTGCAATGCGGGCAGGTGCACTTGTAAATCACCCATCATGAAATGGGCAAATGTATTGAAATAGTCTCCAAAAAAAAATTCACTGAAGCTGAACGGCAGACTCACACAACATTGCCAGCTGGTGCACTGGTGCAGATGGGTTCCTAGAACTCTCACCTAGCAGGGGAAGCCTGTCCTACAAGGGGCCCACCCTCCAGAAGATAATTTTGGGGGGCCTCCCTCGTATTGTCAGTTCGCCTCCCCTATAAAATGCAAGCCCCACAAAGGCAGAGGTTTTTGTCTATTCTGGTCACTGACCTACCCTCAGAGGCTAGAAGAGTGCTCAGAACACAGTAAGTGCTCTGGAAATTATCTGTTGAATGAAGACTGCATGAATGCATATACAATTATGTACAGAACAGACTCACAGCAATGTATTTTTGTGTGCCCTACTGTATATCAGGTAAAACTGAAGTTGATTTTAACTAGTCAAGAGGTCATATAAATAAAGGTACACATCGGTATGCAAATTACTCTTCATTTTCCCCCTCAATGTCTCAATCAGTAACACATAATTACCTGCATCTTCCAATAGAGCACAGGGCGATGGGATCACCCACCACAGCAACGAGGGATTGTGCTCTGGTGATGGCAGTGTTGAGAAGTTTGTAGTTGGATAAAAAACCATAATCTAAGTCCTCTGTGGAATCTTCCAGCAGCTGCTCTTTCTTTTTAATTGGTGTCTGTTTATGTTTACACGTATGCCTTGTACGTACCGTGCTAAGAAACAAAACTCTAAATTGCTTTCCTATTAAAAAAATAAAAAAGAAGTCTTAAGGTTGTTATTCTGAACCAATGATAAAATAAAAGCATTTCATTTTTTTAAAATGTTATTACTAAATGACAGGTATTGGCAAGGATGTGGGGAAACTGGAACTCATACACTAAAGGTGAGAATGTAAAATGGTATATAAAATACTATAAAAAATAGTATGGCAGTTCCTCAAGAAAGTAAGCATAGAATTAACATAAAATCCTGCAATTCCATGTCTGAAATCTACCTGAAAGAACCAAAAGCAGATACCTGCACACCCACATTCACAGCAGCACTATTCACAATAGCCAAAAGTGAAAGCAACCCAGGAGTCCATCAACAGATGAACAGAGAAGCAAAATGCGGTGTGTACATATAATAAAATACACTCAGCCTTAAAAAGGGAAGAAATTCAGACACACACTACAACCTGGATGAACCCTGAAGACATGATGCTCAGTGAAATAAGCCAGGCACGAAAGGGCAAACAGCACATCACTGCACTTAGATGAGGTGCCTAGGGCAGTCAAATTCACAGACAGAAAGCACAATATGCAGTTGCCAGGGGCTGGGAGGACAAGGGAGGTGGAGTGAGCACATAAGAATGGTTAGATGGTAAATTTTATTTTTAAAAATTTTAGTATTATTGCTGAAACCAACCTTAGTGATTATCTCAACACAAGGAACTTTCCTTGAAGCAGGGTAACCTAGCCTCTCACTGACCAATTCTAGAAGGAGGACCTACAGAGTCTGGCTCATACAATCAATGTTTTTTTGATGCTCTTTCTTATCACAATACACTTATTCCCTCATTCCATGACAGATCTCCAAATATTTGAATATAGTTTCCATGTCAGTCTTTAGTCTTCTCTTTTCTAGGCCAAACAATCCTAGTTCTTTCAACCATTCCTGACACCCATGTGGCCATTTCCAGGCCATTAACTGGATCTCTTTGGGTGTTTCCTAGTTTACTAGTAATATTCCTTCTAAAATACACCCAAGTTCTGGGAGGTCTGGACAGTATGTGGTATAGTGAAGCTACTTTTCCCCATGATTTAGAAATTATATTACTCTTACTATTGCATATTGCCAATATTGTACTAAGATTGTACTGGGCGTTTTTAGCATCTACATCATAGTGTTGTTTCCTGTAGTTAAAAGCACAAATTTTACAGCAACTTGTTGCTTGTAACTGTACTCACTGAGTAAAGTCTATAGATGAAAAACAAACTGTGCCTTTAAAAATGCATTTAAATAGAACTTGCTTGACAGATACAAGTGTGTAAAACTACAACAAATTAGTCCTCAGGTAGCCTATAACAACAGCAGGCACTGTAAGCTATATAAACATCATGTGTGGCATTTATACAATTACAGTTGTTGAAAAAGTTAATTTTTTCATACTTCTTTTATTTGGATATAAAGATTTAATGAACATGTAAATGAGCTCAACCTTTAATTGCCAAATTTGGTATTAAAGAACTTGATATGAAATGAAGATATAATTACTTGGCCAGAAAAGAGATCTTGAGAGTTAAAAATCCAATGCATACACACTTAAAGACTTAAACATCTGAATAACACAGTTCATTTCAATTAACACCCACCTTGAACATTTAGCACCCTTTCTACATTAACATCAGATAATCTCTTTTTTCGAAGTTCAGCACGTATCCTAAACACTTGATCAGCATACGGAGTCACCACGCCGATACTGCCATCATCCAACTTCCCCCACGCTACTGGCCACTTCCTTCTTAACTCTTCCACGCGTTCCACTACTTCAAATACCTTTAAATAAACACACATGTATACAGTAAAGTTACACGAGGGTTTAGAGAAAAGAATACGGTAAATGCAATAGATGTGTAAAGGATTCCATTTTAGCAAATGTCATTTTAAAATTACCTCTAAGTAAAAATAATGCTTTACTTTTATGAACACAGTAAGAATAAAAATATTTTATTTACATTTCAAACAGTAAACTTTACAATAATGCACCTGGTGAAAACATGAAAATCAGAGACAACATAATTGGCAATTGGCCCCAACCCTTTACCCAGTCTCCTCCATTCTTTTTTTTTTTTTTTTTTTAAGATTTTATTTTTAGAGAGAGGAGAAAGGAGGGAGAAAGACAGGGAGAGAAACATCAATGTGTGGTTGCCCTTGTGCACCCTCTACTGGGGACCTGGCCCACAACCCAGGCATGTGCTCCTGACTGGGAATCGAACCTGGGACCCTTTGCCTCGCAGTCCGCGTGCTCAATCCACTGAGTCACGCCAACCAGGGCAAGTCTCCTCCATTCTTAAATGGTGATAGGTAGAAGTTCCTGTGTAGAAAGGAGGACAGGGATATGGGCACAAAACTGGCAATCCCATCGGGAGAAACAGAGTCCCAACATTCCCAGTGGTTCTAAGTCTACTCTCTCAAGATTAGACCAGTGAAACTAACCAGTCAACTAGAGCAAGCCCGCCACTCAGTCTCAGCACGCAGCACCAGGGCCAGCACTGCCCTTGCCCCACAGACATAAACAGGCAGAGCAGCCCACAGCGGGCACCAAACCACCACCGGGACTAGGGCAAGTGTGGATCAGGGAGGCAGACTTCCAGAGTCACTGCTGTCTAGTGGTACAAGTTTGCTCAAACCATTTCACTAACCCTGCAATAGAGTAATGGCATACTTTACCCAACTGAATGCTTTTTAGATGCCACTTATTGGGCTTTTAGTTTCTATTTTAATTCAATGAATTGATCAAAGAGTTTCAATGCTTAGTGCAGTGGGAAATACAATGATTAATAAGAAAGGAGAAAAAATTTTAATATCTTAAATATCATTTATTTATTAATTTACTAGTTGTTAATAATACCTACTTAAATTTACTGCATTAAATATACTTAATAAAATTTGACAGTCTTTATTCCTTCAAGAACTTGAGGATTATTGGCTAAGATGCAGTTCCCACTTCCAGACACAAATTCAATGAGTGAGAGTTGCCCTATTGTTGTGATGATGTAACAGCAAATGCATCAAATATACAGCCTGTCCAAGAACTCTGAAGAACAAACTGGACTGAAGACATGGTGCTCTCACTATAAGGAACAAGAAAGGCAGGTCTGAGTCATCCATAATAAGGAATAAGACAAAGCTGTATTTATTCATTTGGTTAGATATGGGGGTAGATGAAAGTAGGGGAGACATCTCTGCTACCTCTCCATAGACATAGAGTCTGTCACTAAGCAACACATAACCATTTCTCTACTTCATCCCTCTGTTCACACCCTTATAGTCTAGCCAGCGTAAAACTGCAGTCAACATACACAGCCTTGCAATGGGGAAACCTTCCTTCCAGACAGACATCCAATAAGGTGGTCAAAATTAGCAAGCAATCACTGAAAGCCTCTGGAGATTAATCAAAGAGCTTGTAAGAAATTGAGAAGCATTTATTGTATTCAATAAATCTAGAGAGACTCAGAAGAGTGAGAGGCCAGGGCATGCAACTAGGGACCGAACCCTTCCCCCACAGCTCTGTCTACAGATAGGCACTGCCCATCTGCCCTAGCTTCCTGGGGTGAAGAGCTATTCAAGGTAGTTTGGGCAGCTGGTTAACAGCACAGTGCCCATTTTCCACAGCTCTGTGCTATAGAAGGCCTATATTGAGCAGTTAGAAGCAACTGGGTGGTACCTGTTCCCCAACCCTAATCTCTGGCTAAGTAGGAAGGACCTCAGTGGAACAGTGGGTGAAGATAGCAGTCTCCCTTTCCTGCCCAGGATATATTGCAGGAGAGCTGATCCACTGGGCTTTGCAGCTGAGTGACAGCTGCCATTTTCCCCAGCTTCCTGGGACAGAAGACCTATTCTGGGTAGATTCAGCAGCCAATGAATATCAACGGAGCCCGACCCATCCAGCTCTGGATTGCAGAAGATCTAGAAGATCTACCCTAGGCAAGTCAGCAGCTTAATGGAAGCACCTGGATGGCGGCACAGACTGCACACACATGCAACACGCGCAGAGCTCTGGGTGCACAGGGATGGCGTGGATGGGACAGCCAGTAAACAGCAGCTCCACAACCTCCCACAGCAGCTGCTCCCCAAGTTTCGCCCAGGAGAGGGTCAGGGTAGCCTCACAACCTTGCAACACTGACTCTGCCAAGAAGCCAACTTCAACTGGACCACACTGTGGGCAATGTATGCCCCAGGGAGATGGATTCTAAAATAACTAAAATAAAAAATTCACCATAGGGCCTCAACAGTAGACATGAAACTGGCAGAAGAACAAATTAGCAAATGCAAAGATAGAGATTATGCAATCTGAAGGACAGAGAAAAAGAAATGAAAAGAGCCTTGGAGAAATGTAAAACACCGTTAAACTGACCAACATATATATAATGGGAGAACCCAAAGAAGAGACAGGAGGAGCATAAAAATATTCAAACAAATAATGGCTAAAAATTTTACAAATCTGATGAAAAACATTAATGTACACATTGAGCTCAGTGCAACTTGACCTTCAAGAAAAATGACTTCAAGGAGATCCACACCCAGAAACATTATAACCAACATGCTAGAAGTCTAAGACAAAAACAGCAAAAATTAAAAACACTTATCACTTATAAAGGAACTCCAATAAGATTAACAGGTAACTTCTCATTAGAAACACTGAAGGCAATGAAGCAGCAGGAAATCATATTTCAATGTGCTAAAGGAAATAGCTCAACCAATAATCTAATATGCAGCAAAACTACCTTTCAAATAATGAGGACAAAATAAAGATGTTCCCGCCCTGGTCAGGTAGCTCAGTTGGTTAGAGCATCATCTAGTACACCAAACGGTAGAGGGTTTGATTCCTGGTCAGGGCACATACCTACGTTGCAGATTCGATCCCCAGTCGGGGCATGCATGAGAATCAACTAATTGATCTTTCTCATCAATGTTTATGCCTCTGTCTTTCTCCCTTCCTCTCTCTCTAAAATCAGTAAACATAGCCTCAGGTGAGGATTAAAAATAAATAGATAAATAAATAAAAATTCAATTTAAAAATAAACAAATAAGTAAAAAATAAATAATAAAATAAAATAAAGATGTTCAGAGTTAAACAAAAACTAAAAGAATTCCTTACTAGCAGACCAGCCCTAAAAGAAATACTAAAGGAGGGGGAGTGGTGGGGGAGAAATGGAGACAACTGTACTTGAACAACAATTTAAAAAAAAAAGAAATACTAAAGGAAGTTCTTCAGGCTGAAAGCAAGTGACACCAGACCGTAATGCAAATCCACACAAACAAGGCACACTGCCAAAGGTAATATGTACTTAATTATAAAAGACAGTATAACAGTACATTTCTTTGCCTTATTGGTCTAAACTGATTTAAATAGCATTGCATAAAATAACACGTACACAATTATACTGTTAGTCTATAACATACAGAAACGTAACATATTTGGCAATAAGAGCACAAAGGAGGTGAGTGAAAACTGACACCAGATGGTAACTCAAATCTACAGAAAGAAGTGAAAGTAACCAGAAAAAGTAAGAAAGAAGGTTAATACAGCAAACTCTCTAAATATGTACTTGCCACTTTCCTTCTCTCAGAATCCTTAAAAGGCATAAGGTTATATAATTATAACACTGTATTGTTGAGATATATGTATTATAAAAAACAAGAAGAGCACAAAAAGGGAAAAGAAGGAATAGATAAATGTGGAAGTAGTTTCCATATCACATTGGAATTAGGTTAGTTTAGCTCTGAGCAACGTGGCCCAGTGGGTTGGGTGCCGTCCCACAAAGCAAAAGGTCACCAGTTCAATCCCCAGTCAGGGCGCATGCCTGGGTTGCAGGCCAGGTCCCTGGTGGAGGGCGTGCGAGAGGCAACCAACTGATGTTTCTCTCCCTCTCTTTCTCCCTCCCTCCTCCCATCTCTAAAAGTAAATAAATAAAATCTTGTTTTTAAACAAAGGAATTTAGTTGTTTAAATCTGAAGTTGACTCTGATAAATTAGGATGTAACACTGTAAGCCCCAGAGAAACCACTAAGAAAATGACTCAGTAGAAAGAAAAGGATGGAAGAAACATGCCGCGCAAAGAGAAGCTGTGAGTTAGCTGGAGTAGCCATACCAACTGATATTAGACAAATTAACTTTAAAACCAAAAAAACGTTATCAGAGACAAAGGGGGGCATTTTATGATAAAAAGCTCACCCTACCTGGAAGATAGGACGATTGTAAATGTATGTAACAATGAACTACAGAGTGAGTGCCAGTGCACAGGAGGCAGAAGCCCCATTCTCTCTCTGCCCCGGGCTCGTCACACCTGGCAGACTCACTTGTCACCACCTGCACAACTCTGTCTCCGTCTCACTTACACTACCCTACTTACTTGTTTCCAAAGCTCCTCTCTTCACACTGAATTTCTCAAGGCTGAGAATTGAGTCTTGGTGCTTAGTATTTAAATTCTGCCTCCCGCCCCCTGCGATTTGGCGTTGTAATTGAGACCCTTCATTACAGTGCGCTATGAGTTCAGTCAGAATCCAGACGAAACAGGACAATCTCTCTCACTCTCTCACTGCACCATGTTAAGTACGTGAAAGACACAAATTCAGGTGACAAACACATGATATAAAATAAAATGCATGTTCCCTAAACAAAGGACAATTACACATAGTAGAAGTGCTGTGAGTATTCAGCTCTGGGTTCTTTCATTTTACTTTTTAATTTCATTCTCTGCTCTAAGTTCCTTATGATTGTAAGTCTATGTGAGACTAGATTATTTTCATAATAATGCAATCTAAACCATTCTTAAATCTTATAATGTTCCCCTAAATTTTAATCAGAACTTTTACAACAGGAAAAAATCTCACCGCTCCAGGACAGCGATTTTCAGCAGATGTGCTGTGGCACCCTGGTGCGCTGCAAGAATTTTTGAAACATGCAATACTTGACTATTTAGTCAGGAGCACTGACCTCTTTTCCCTTAGATGGTCAAATTAAAAAATGACCACAACCAACACAACCATCCATTGTGAATCAAAATTATAACTACTTGTTTTGCTGTCCTGCAGAATTTGAGTCGTTAGTTCCTATGTGCCCCGAGATGACAAAGGCTGAAAATCCCTGCTCTAGAACACAATATGGATCTGAGTTTCCCTACGAATGGTCCACTCTCAAGGTAAGTCCAGGGCTTCCACAAGCATTTTACTGTCCAAACACGTCTACACTGGCATGCAAAATTTGGAAAATCTTGCCTACAAACCAAAGCGCGTCTCCTCCCGGTCCAACAATGCCTACACCCCTCTACCAGCTCCAGGGGCCAGGGTCGGGTTCTGCCCCTTGCAGAAAGAGCCCCTGAGGCAACGTGTCTCACCGTTTGTCACTGGAGGAACTCATGGGGCTGAGGAGAGTGACTGGACGACCGTGTTCTGGTGGTGAAGTGTAAGGTGGCTTCAAATTCCTCTGAAGTTACGTGCTTAATATTTAAATTTCACACAACTCTTATTACTGTGTTTTAAATGTGAAAACCTTTCTTCACACCCCCCAAAAATTAAGCAAAATTGACAATTCAGAATGATGGTTTCCTGGGAAACACTGCATGTCACCACGCAGGAACAAGCAGCCCAGGCTGAGATGCTGAGCCTCTGGCGCGGCTCACCAGTCCCCTCAGGGTGACAACAACCTCAGCATTGACCCTGGAGCCTCGGCAGGGCCATCAGGCCTCCTGGATTCCGGGCCTGCCTCTCTCTGTCAGCACTCCCCCCACCATGGCTGGTTTCCTAGTTTCCAGGCCGTGGTTTCCAACCTGAGTGTAAAGTAATACAGGAGAACCTAGAGTTATTTGTCAATATTCAAACATTTAAAGAAAAGTTTACCTTTTCTTAAAATTAAATGACACAGACTAACTAAAATGTCAAGCTTCTTTGCTTTTGGCTGGAATTTTATCAAGTGGGTACTATTGATTTTCTTGTACTAACTTCTAACTACAGGCCTCTAGTCAATTTTTTAAAGGAAAATTGACTTACTATTACATAATAAAAGCCATCTCTTTGAAAATAAAATGAGTAAAGCACAGGCTTCAAAGAACAAAGGCAGGCAGGTATGACAGATGAAGAACCATACCCGCACCCCAAAAAGAACCACTGCCCCAGGGACTAACCATACACATCCCGACCCCCAGGTTCCCGGAAGTCCAAACCTCCACTCGCTGTGAGGGCCAGAACTTATCCAAAGGGTCTCTGGCCTGTTGGGAAGTCTTCCTAAAGACTTCCCCGGGATTTTGTCTGTTGATGACCTGAGCCCTCCTACTACTCACATTCTCTCAGTGACTAAAAAGTCAAACTGTGAGGGAACCACACAAGTCGTAGTAGCACTTCACGGGTTAGCAGCGCCATTATTACAGTCTGCGATCTCTCTGGAGCCCAGGATTCTGTCTGCAATTCAAGTCTTACTCACTTAAAATGATACCTCATTCGAGTATGCACTATAAAATGTAATCACAGTCTATTTTAGAGAGCTAACAACAAGAATCTATATAAAATACTAGTTTTTCTTTTCAGTGAATTCACGTATTTTATATTTTATCATAAGACAAAATGTAAATTGAAGTTTTTGTTTCCCACAGGAGATTCATGTTAACAAATCAGTTATACAAGAAAGAATAAACTTTACATACTATTTGCATGTCAATGAAGTCAACCCACAATAAGATGTCAACCCAAAATTTTAAGTAATGCTCAAGAATACCAGTTAGTGATCGCACAATATTAGCAATTTGCAAAAGAACTAAGGTACCTCCGCATTATTAAAAAAAGCCGTGCTGTTTTTTTCTTGCACATCTTCCCCTCGTGCCGTAAAGAAAGTCAGGGGGTAGAAATCCTTGTGTGCTGGTTGCTTTCCACTGGCCATCAGTTTGCCCTCATAGAAGAGCTCAGAGGTGTAACTGCAGAAAAAGACCAAAATAAATAGATAAAGAGTAATCTCTCATCAAAATTAAATACACCCATAAGAAAAAAAAAAATCAGTCAATTCTAATAATGTTGCTTTATGTCCATGATTAATTTTAATCCAAGCATCTAAGACCAATGAGGCCAAGCTTTTCTCCAAAATTACAGCAATAACATCAGAGCAGGCTCCTGATATACCACTGCTCAATCAACTGATTTAGGAAAGGTACAAGGCCAGCATACAGAAAGGAAAAGAAGAAATGATGATAGTTCAATGCCAGATGAGAATCTTGCTCTATGAGGAAATGTGCTAGCTAGTAAGTTTTCTTAGTTAACATTTTACTCTATATGGACACCACCGGCATGCAAACAAGGACATGCAGACACTGAAACAATACACACAAAGGAAGGACATTCCAGTCTTCAACAATAAAATGAGCACTCTTTGCTGATGAAGACAAAGTACTTGACTCATCACTGACTGCAGCAAATGATTGCTTGAGGTATTAAGAAAGCCAAAGTTA
Source organism: Macrotus californicus (assembly GCA_007922815.1). Lineage (NCBI taxonomy): Eukaryota > Metazoa > Chordata > Mammalia > Chiroptera > Phyllostomidae > Macrotus > Macrotus californicus. The sequence continues at coordinate 31,204 of VMDR010007768.1, forward strand.
AGTCTAAATTTTTGCGTCGATCTGATTGCTTTCAGAGAAACCTAAAAATGGTTTTCATATGACTGACACAATCAACACCATTAAATGATACTAAACTTTAAAACATTATAAACTTTTGGTGGAAGTAGGGGCTTTCCAGAATGCTGGTAATGTTCTGGATGCCAGTTACATGGGTGTGTCCAGTTTATAACTATTCACTGAGAATATTTTTTACTTTAATGGATGCACACTATATTTAACAGAATCCTTTGAAAACTTTATTACTAAGTTTCATGGTTTTCCTTCCTTCCTTTCTTTTCTAACAGATTTCCTTGTATAATACAGATACAGTAAGCAAGCTGGTATTTAATTTGTCAACATATCTGTTTATTGCATCATGCAGTTTCACATAGATACTGAATATGTATTCAGTCACAGAAAAATACATCATAGCTAGTAGAGCCTAAAGTCTTAGTTTCCAGAATTGCCCTATTCTGTGAAAAATTACAGCTCTGACTTTTGAAGGTGTCTTTTACAAACATAAAAGTAAACATAAGCTGCAACACTAGAGACTCCGTATAACTCTGCTGGGACTAGGGTAGGCCCACCAACTGCTGCTGGGAGTCCTTCCCACCAGACCACAGGAAGAGCGAGACAGAGGGCAGCCCACACCCACCTGATGATCGCTTCGTGGGAGCGGTAGTTCTCACAGAGGAGGATCCTACACGGAGACTCGGCAGGGTAGTGCTCATAGAGCCGATCCAGTAACGAGACATGAAGGTTTCTTTCCCTGGCAAACTCGCTGTAAACAAAAGGACTGAGCTGTAACAGACAAACATACAGAGAGAATTTAATTAAGTAGACAAATAGTATTTTTTAACCTACTCATTAAAAAATCCACTCTGATGAAACTTCTGATGTACTGAAAACCTCAACATGCTGAATGCCAGAATAAGCAGAATCAAAAATATTTTCTATGAGCAATTTTACTACCATGAAGAACTAGGCTAAAATTTCTAACTTTTCACTTCACTCTACCAACACTGACATCGAGTTTCTACACACAGGTTACTGAAGGGCTCCTCCAATATAATAAACAGCTACTGTTCGGGATTTTCAGGAATGCACCCATTGCATCATAGGGAGGCAGTAAGTTAGTTAGTTATTTCACTAAAATGGATCAACTACTTAAAATGGTAAGCTGATAGGATATTTTGCCCATGAATAAATTTTTTTTAACAATTAGCAAAAATAACCTTCTTTTTCTCATAATGAAGTACAAGGAGCCATTCTTGATTATACCTCTGACAGCTAAGGAACAAAATCAAACTACTTTTTGCCAAGAAACAAAAACAGCATTTATTCCTCTACACACTCAACTCCATCCTGGACATCTAGGCAGCTACATTCTGCGTAGGGTTAGTCTTAACCACAGCAGAAGAGATTTATAAAACAGATTTTAATAGGAAAATTGTCTTTCTTTCATGCATAAGTATGCAAATACACAAAATCAGACATGTTTTGAGACTCTGACCAGTATTTTTAATTAAGTACTTTATTTCTTATGATAGCAAAAATTTAACCTTTAAGGAAAACAAATGTTAGAACATGACTTGGGGAATTATAAAAAAATAATAATAATTTAAATTTAAATTTGCTTTATAAAGAAAAATAAGAATCAAATATCTATACTACAGAGAACTGAACTTCAAATTAACAAACAGGAAAATGCTGTCAAACACTGACAGACTCACTCTACTCTCTCATCCAAAGAAGGAAAACAAGTAGTGGGACAGTAGTTTTCCTTCAGAAATGCCAGTATTTTTCACCATTAGTAGAGAAATACTTAAAATGCTTAAACTATAACACATGGCACAATTCAAAGAATGTTTTCAAAAACAGAACACTAAAAATCAAAATACAATTCAAAGTTCCCTTCAGTGCGCTGATGCAGAGGGCACTCACCTGCATGTGGTCACCAGCCAGGACAACCCGCGTGCTCTTCGTTGCTAACGCTAGAGGCATAATGGTCTCACACTCCATGGCCTGGGCAGCTTCATCTAACAGAATGTGCGTAAAAAACCCTACAAATCACAGTGTAGACACAGCAAAGCATATTAAAGCAACAATAAAGGTCGAAGTAGTGGGTTGTTGTTGTTTTTTTCATTTCTGCTAAGGAAAGAATTTGGTGTGCTAATTTAAGAGTTGTGAGTACTTTTAATGGCAGTCATCAATTTAAATTATTATTTAAATAGTAAAGATTAAAAGGAATAACTATTTTACACAATAATAAATATGTAAATGGCATCTGATTTAAAGCCCCCAAGACTAACAGTTGAATCGCTATATTTAAAAATAATTTTAAAGTCCTAGATAGTGGTTTTTCACCAAAAAGAAGGGCTGGCAACTAAACATTGATAGGACCAAAGTCCTCTCACTATGTATTTGGTGAAACATCACAAATAAAGCAATGGTAGTTTGTAAGTAACTTTAACCTAAATATGCATATTAGACATTAATATAAAGAAAATAATACCCAAAATCTAATATAGAGGAGAAAGTTATAATCCAACTTTGAAATCCAAGGTTATTATCAGCATATTCACTGCTTTAATTATTTGGTTTTATTTGTGTGTGTGTGTGTGTATAGATAAAAATAGGTTACAATGTAAATACATGAAGCACAGTTTATCCTTATATTATTATCTATTAATTATTGTATTATTTTCCAAATGAACAACTGTAAACCTACTTTTGCCCCACCCTGTATATACATAAAAATATATATAATTTTTTTTAGTCTAAGATCCTACCCTGAAAAAAATCACCAGTCTGGGGGAAAAAAAACCTACTAAATATCAAAAATGCACCTTTTCAAAAGTCCCCCAGATGCAAACACCTACAGTGGGAAGCACCCTACACCCTGGGTGCTGCTGCCACTCATACTGGGTACAGAAATCTGTGTACAGAAGTGTACTGAAAAGAGGAAAAGTCCCTTTGCCCCTTCAAGGGGGAAAAGAGGCAAAAATCTCCTTGCTACTACCTTAATGTGGAGATGAAAAAACTGTCCCCTACTGCTAACTCACCAAGGTAGGAAGGGGCCCTCTTTTTACTAACATAGTAAAGAGCACAAGGTAGTTTCTCAACAAAATGATGAGTTAAAAAACCCTCTGAATGAATCAGCCTACTGTGAGTTGGCCCAAGAGCCTAACCCCTATTTCCATCCCTATCTCTATAAATATCAACACGTTCCCAACAATTTGTTCATACAACTTTCTCACAAAACCTGTTTACAGGTGGGAGACTTTCTCAGTCGTACTGAGTGGCAGTCATGATGCCCCCACCCTCCGTCTAAACAAACAGCTACGGCCGACAGTACAAGTGTTACTAACTGTTGTCCATTTACCCACAGTGGTCCAAGCAAGACATGGACACATTCGTTTTTCTCCCTGTTGAGAGAATTTGTGCTTTTTGTTCCAAAAACTAATAAAGAAAGATGATTATATAAACACAGAATTAAACTGGAAAAAAAGCTGAGGCTAGTGAAAAAATCTACTGTTTTCTTTAGATAATATTTTCATTAAATAGAGCAAGGCTTGAACTGGGAACTGGATAAATCATGAAAGTGTCATACCTACTGCTTACGCTAGTGAAGGTCACCAGAGTTAGTCAAACTGATTTAGCCTGAGCCTTGGTTTTCCAATCTGTAAAATAACCCTCCACAGAGCTGCTATGAGAATGCAACGAAATCAAGTATAAACACCCAGAACAAAGCACAGTCGACTTCTACTGAGCATTCTTCTGAACCCTTGCTCTTCAAAGCCATTCTTTCTCACAAAACCATACTGTTTGGGAGGCGTGGGTATTTAATCTATATGGCAAATACGCAGAATGTAATCATAAAGTAATGAGACTGACTGTTAAATAAACATACCAAAATTTACATTTCAAATAAGTGCTGTTCCATTCAAAGAAGTCAGTTGGGAGGTAATAAAACTCATTCCAATGACGCAGTCACTGTTCAAAATATTTTTGAACCTCTGCTTTTGTAACTGCCCTCACCAGCCAGCTATGAGCTGCATGCACAAGAAAATAAGTCTCATTACTGAGAGGCACGTCTTTCTTTTTTTATCTTTTTACCCCTAATGTTACTGCTCAGTTTAATCCCTCGCCTATCCTATTTGCCAGAAAGACATGTCTCAGAAATATTTTGAAGCTTTTCTAAAATTAAATCTACCCTCAAAAAAGAAAGTTTGGCTACCATTCAGTCATTTCAGATAAAGAGAGGTTTATCAAGGGCCTCCAGGTGCATATACCCTGGGCTAGGTGCCAGGAGTACCAGGTGAACACAACAGTCTCTACCTTCCAGGATATTCAAAAGAATTTGTCACTGGCTCTGAAAGCAATTCCAAAAGGAGAGAGCAAAAAAGTGTGGAACAATGTCAACAATTATAATATGGCGGTAATAAACGAGTACTCTTCCAAAGCGACTAACAAAGTGATGCCACTTTTTGATGGTTAAGTTCTGTCATATCTATCAGAACTTCTTGTCACCTTATATCTGCACTTTGCATAACATTAGTTTAATTTTATATAGTTTCTGTCTTATAACAATCTCAATAGTATGTAAAAACAACAATCATGATTTTTGTCTCTACACTAAAGTGTACAGCAAGTATAACACAAAAGTATTTTAAAACAAAAACTTGAGAAAACTGTAAAAACCACCAACGCTATCCAAATTTTAATGTTTACATGATCAATAGTAAATAAATACCATTTGATCAATTACAGAATAAACAGAATAGCAGTTACTAAAATGTCTAAACTAGGGGTTGACAATTTTTGTTTTTTTTAAAGGACCAAACAATATATACAACAGGTATTTTAGGTATTGTTGGCCACACAATCCTTGTTGCAACTATTCAACGAAGCTCTTGTAGCACAAAAGCATCCATAGGTAATAAACAGGTAAATAAATGGGCATGGCTGTGTTACATCCAGTAAAATTTTATTTACAAAAACAGACAGCAGGCCACAGGCTGTAGTTTGCCAACCCCTGGTCTAGACTGAATGCAGAAGCCCTAAGTATTAAGAGACCCCCTATCTGTGTCTTGAGTTAGCATACCAGGTTCAAGGTCCAACTGACAGAGGTACTGGGAAGTATTCAATGTAACAACAACCACTCGGTGCTTAAGAATATCTTCTTTCTGTGGCATCTGAAAGGTGGAATGTGCGCTTGAGATCAAACAGTACTGATGCACAACTGGGTGAACAGTCTTTACCCAGCGGTTTCTGAAATATACCCTATAAAAGAAGACAATATTTCCTATTTGTATTTAGATCTTACCAGTACTGATTATCAAAATATTAACATTATTATTTAAGACTACAATATCTGGAAATCAACAAACAAATCTGATAACCATTAACACTCTACTGGATTAAAATCTAACAGACTTCCCCCTACCAAAAAAGATTCAAACAGAGAGCACAAGCACTACAACAAATAAACACATAATAATGTTTGTATTCAGATGGGTCTTACAAGAGAATGGCACACAGCTTCATAAGCATTACAGCTTAAGTTCAAAGCACTCCCATTTGGGATTACTTTTTCCTAGAAGAGTCTTAGAAAAATATACTTATTCTATTTAAATTATCTATGCTAACTTAAAACAGACTTGCATACTTAAAACAAATTAAAAAGCTGTCACATTTCACTTAAGAATATATATTTATACCTATATTTAAACAGACATCTAATGTTTTAGAAATTTAAAAATATAAATTTTGGACAATCAGAAAATCTTAATATGATCTATTAATTGCAAAAGAAAAATATTAGTAGGCCTCATGAAATAGATTACTAAGATGGTACAGAAACCACCTTTCCATCTCTTCACCCACCCCACACACCCATCTCTAACCCGCTCACATAACAAAGGTCAATTGGGTGTCTACTATGCTCCAGCACAGAGGCAAATCACAGGCCTGCAAGCTGCTGTAACAGCTTTAGACTTCTTATATTTTAATGGAAAGCAGCAGAGAGTTCTGACAGGGCAGTCATACGACATGACTCAAGTTGTCAGAAGACCACTTTGTTAATCTGGACAGAACACCCAGTTTGGGGAAGGAGGGTTCGCACAGTGGTACGCTGGTATATGCTGAACAATCAGCTCTGGGGTTGTGGTGGGACTGATTTGTAGTTAGGTGATTTCTGTGGTATAAAACCTACTACCATGGCCAATTTCAAGCTACCAAAATGATGTCACTGAACATGAACTTGGGAAGGCATGCACATGATTGGCTCTCACAGGCCAGTACAGCTGGCTGCAACACACCACTGACTGGAACAAAGGCAGGAGCAGAGCACGTAAGCAGGGAGACCAGTTGGGGGTTGCTGTATGGGTCTGGACAACAAAGACGGCAGCTTGGAAGGGTGGTAACAATGGAGACGTGGAAACAGATTCACTATGCATTTTGAGAGCAACTCTGACAGACAGAATTTGCTCATGAGCTAGATGTGGAATTTAAGAGCAAGGGTGATTCCATGCCTCTGAAACTAAATGAATGCCAGGAGCGTTTACGAAGGTGGCGAAAGGGAGGAACAGATCTGGGGTAGGAACTGAGAACTCAGTTCTGGACCTACTGAGTAGCAGACATCCAAATGCAGATGTCTGGTAAGGAGGGGTATATATAAGTTTGGAGATCAGGAGGACACCTGGACGAGAAATACACAATTGGAATAATACTTAAACCTTGAGACTTAGATGAGATCACCTGGAGGTTAAGTGTAGATTAAAAACAAACCAGTTGGAGAATGACTGATGGACCACACCAACACTTAGAGCCTGGGAAAATGAGAGTGAAGTGACACAGTAAAGGAGACCAGAAAAAGGAGCAGTCAAAACGGGAAGAACTAGAGAGTGTGGGGGACATCAAGGGACATGCACTTGCATGTCATTAAGTCATTCTCCAGGCCCATCAAGTTGGTCACCTGACTTATTCGCACACCCAGTTCTTGGGTGCTCCCTCCCTGAACACTCTCTTCCCTCAGCTTCCACAGTCCAATCCTGCCCTGCTTTCTTTCTCCCTCTCCAGGTTAGGGCTCCTCAAGTCTTGGCCTTGGCTCCCTCCTCTTCTCCCCAGCTCTGTTCTCTCCCCTGACAATCCCATCCAGGCCCTTGGCTTCAATATTCTAAGGACTCACATTTTGCTCTCTCCCATCAAGACCTTACCTCTGAGCTCCTGGATGCATATCTAATTCTTTACTTAATATTTGTCTCCTCTATTTCACAGGTCGCACAAATGTGAAATGCACAAAAACTAATGTCATGATCTTGTAAAATGTATTGTAACCCTCCACAAAACACTTAAAACTGACTGTCTTCTTTTAAGCAAAGCAATTACAAAAAGAAAAAGAAATATTTAATAAACATCCCTGAATATAAATTGTAATAGAAGAAAGTAAAGAAATGAATTTTAAAACATTACTATGATAGGAAGAACTGTAAACCTGGCGAAAGTAACCAATATCACTTCTAGAAAATGTAAAAATATTAACTGTGTTTTGGGTGTTTATTCTTTAAATGTTACTCAGATCAGCAGAGTTTACTTTTAAATACATGAAAAATCTCGTTTTACCAACTACCTGAAAAAAAAACCACTTATAAATTATGATTCCATTTATATTAAGTACGTCTATTTAAACATATAGATTACTAGAAATTAAACTCTAAAATGCTAGTAGTATTTATTTCCAGCTTATGAGATTAACATTTTTATTTTCTCCTTTATTCTTTTCTGTATTTTCTTAAATAAGCATTTGATGTAAAATTGAAAAAGTGATTTTTCAAATTACTCTTAAAACCAACTCCTAGCACTGTTTCTTCCAAAAAGGAAAAAACAGAAAATAAAGTTCTAAGTCTCACCACTCTTTGTTAATAACCGTGGAAAGCAACAACA